>VUYV01000088.1:645155-891254 GCA_008711295.1 Anarhynchus alexandrinus
CGCGCGGGGTGGGCTGAGGGCGGCCCCGCCTCCCGCCGCCACCGCCCCGCTCTGTGAGGGCGGCGGCCGCCCGAGCCCCCGCTGAGGGAAGGGGGAAGTCCTTCCCGGGCAGCCGCCCCGGGGCAGCGCCTCCCCGGCGGGCCCTCGGGGCGAGGGGGCGGCCGTTCTCGCCGGAGCTGTGGCCGGTGGGGCCGCCCCGAGGGTCGGCATCCATCGCCCGCTGGGGGCGAGATGCTATGGTCCCCCGAGAGGCACGTCCTGGGGGTTTTCTTCAGTTTCTGTCAGTCACGCTTGCCCAAATCTCACGGTTTCTTAGGGAATTCTGGCAAAGAAAAAAATAAAAGGTAGTTCCGCGAGAGCAGAATAAGCTGGGGTGCTTAAAAAAAGGCAGAAGAAGGGGTGGCAGAAGCACAGGCTCATCCTTCAGCAGGTTTGAAGTTGCGTCTAAAGGAGGAAACTGGATGTGGGCACCTGGAGCGTAACACCGCGGTACAGCAGGCCCAGTTGAGGATCTGCTTGGAAAAGACATAAAAAGTAGCAGTAAATCCTTTCTCAACCCACCAGGATCCCGCCACAGAGGCTGAGTGTCCGCTACATAAGGTGTGAAAAGAGCTCAGGGAAGATAAGGCTGTAACGAAAACACTAAACCCCTGGTTTGTCAAAGAGGACCTTAGGGAGGTTTTCGTGCTGAAATGCTGCTTTTTGGAGAAAAGTGTTGGAGGAGCTGATTCCAGTTGACGTCGTGGTAGAAAGTAAAAAGAAAATAAATTGAATAATAGGAAATTGGCAAGATCAGTTGGTGTTTATTGTGGAGTTACAGAGGGATTTGGGCATGAAACAGGTGGACTACTGAGCATGCCATGTAACCGTGTGCCACAGACGGTGTTGGAGGACCGGGGAGTGCCGCCTGTAGCCAAAACCTGAATGGCTCCGAGAGGAGCCCCTAAGGTCAATGCGCATGTTGATCAAATCAGTGGGAAGAATAACAAAGACGCGAGCGGGTGGAACAGGAATAAATATAGTGCACCAGGGAACCATCAGCATCATTTTTTTATGGAGGGACATCGTGCCTCGGAAATGTGTGGGAGTCTTTGGAAAAGCCAAGTGGCCACACCTGGCCAAGGCAAGCCGGGTTGAAGAACTCGGATTTCCAAAAGGAGTTTGGGCAAGAGCTTTCATCAAAGGTTCTTAGAAGGCTCGTCAGTTGTGAGATCGAGGTTACAACCTTCAGATGGATGGATGCTGAGTGAAAAGACAGGGAAGAAAAGGTAGGAATCAATTACTATCTTTTTCAATGGATTGGCATAACAGGTGGGGTTGTACAGGAATTTGTGTGAAGATCAGTAGTGTTAAATGTAGTTGTAAATAGTCTGGAAAAGGGAGCAGATAGCGGAGTAGTAAAATCTGTTGTGCATACTGAGTTATTCAGGTTAGTAAAAATAATTGTCAGGTTGTAGAAGGACCTTTGAATTCCTACTGATAGACACATGTTGACACATGAGATAAAAATGAATGTTTAGATGGAATAAAAAGCTTTCAACAAATGATTGCTGTTCGTGAGCAAGACCTTGGAGTGACAACAGATGCTCTATGAAATCTCAGTGCTTTGTCCTTGCAGTGGTCAAAATCAAGTAAGATTTAGTAACCATTTGGAAATGCTGTAATTCTCACTCTGTGTGATGGCGATGTGCTCACTGCTTGAATGAGGTCTGCAGGTCTGGCAGTTCCCACGTCTCAGAAAGGGTAAAGTAAAGCCACGAAAGATATAGTAAGGTGTAACAAAGTTTTTCACAAATCTGAAATTCTTCCGCATAGGGAGCACAAAATAAAATGGAAGTCAGAAGACAGGCTGACGGGAGAAGAAGGTTGAAGAAATAATGACAAAAGCCTATACAATGGTTTGAGAAACTGAGTTGAATGGACAGTGATTCCTTGTTGTAATTTCTAATGCAAAACCCGTGAAAAGCAAATTAAGCTAATAGGCAGCAGTTTCAAAACACAAAGTATTTTAATGTAGTCTTAAACTTCATTGGAAAAGTCACAGATTCCTAAAAATTTACAGGGGTTTGCAAGATAAGGCAGATTTATGGAAGGGAAATCCATCGGGGCTAGTACACATGAAGATGCTGCTTAAAGGCTCAGGAAGCCCCGAAAGCCATCAGTCTTCTGGAGGTTGTATCAGGGAAGTAGCCCAATGTACTCGCCCTTTCCTTGGCACATACTGTTGGGTGCTATCAAAGACAGAATGGACTGTTGGCCTGATCTGATACAGCTTTCATGTTCCTATTTGCAACTGACATTGTTTTTTTTCTGAAATTCATGTCAAGTCCTGCAGGTCATTTCTTATCCCAGAGCTCAGTTTGTCTAATGTGTGTTTAAAATATCAAAGGGTGCTTGAGGAACTGTTGATCAGAGTACACCATTTTATTAAACTGTTTCTAAAACTTGATTGTCAGCAGCAAGTAAGCTCATGGGTGAATATTAAAATAAAATAATGACTGTGTGTGTTACATTTGATGTGAAGTGGAGTTGGTAAATTCCTGCAGTGAAGTCACAAAAAATTTCTTTCACTTTGTAGAAGAGTGAGGCAGTTTGTCCTGGTGTGTTCTGAATGGATGTTTGAAGGAATCAGAATTCCTCAGCTCTGTCCTGGATTTTACATGTGAATTTCTGTTCTTGAAGAAATCATTTAACTGTTTTGACATCCAGGTTCCCCACTTAAAAAATGTTAATAAAACCAGCTTAAATCGTAATGTTTAGATGCAAATTCAAGGTTGCTGGCATTGCCTCCTTCCCTGCAAGACGATCAATGCTAGGCTTTTGCCCAGCAATTTGTGATCTGATTGCTAGCTGTGATGAGGGCAGATGACAGAAAGTGGGAAGAGAGGGTTTGAATGGTCACCCCAGTATGATCATGCCAATATTCTATCTATCAGTGGCTGTGTTGTAATTTGGCTGGGCTTATTTTCTTAAATTTATTTTAATAGTTGAGTAAATTGGTAGTTGTCCTCACAGGAGAAGTGTAAGCCATAGTTTTATGTGTGGTTGGTATATGTTTTTTAGAGGGCAGGTTCTCAGTGACTTAACTTCTTGAGTAAGACCATAAAATTGCTGACCAGCATGAATTTTCATAGTGGTTTCCCTTGGGGAAGGGACTGCATGAACAACCCTTTCACTGGGCGTGAACCGCAGAGGGGTGGCTTAAAGCATCTCATGCAATTTGTTCAAACAGGGTTCTGTGATGCATTTGCATCGCTCAAGACATTGCTCATATGCACCAATATTTTAGCAGTAATAATAACACTACTACTCATAGGTCAGTATAAGCTAGCTATTTCTTGATTTGTTTTCTCTCTTGATGTTTGTAATGTGCGTTTTTTGGTAGGTATTCTTCGTGAATTAACAACTAACTTTACGGATTACAGACCTGTAGTTGATCTGGGTGTTTTAATGTAGTAGACACATAATGAAAATAGAGGTTAATCCAACCTCTGTCTACAAGAAAGAATCAATAATATAGTGATGGAATGTAAGTCAATAAAGCAGGTGAAGTGGGTGTTTTGAGGGGAACATGTTTTGTTTAATAGCCCATCATCTCAGCTCATCACTTGCGTAGCCACTGTGTACTCAGCTGTGACATTAGACAGTCATTCCTTTTATCCCCATAATTGATTTTTAGATGTGTTTTCATCACTTAGATCCTCACATGAGGGGAAAAATCTCCTTAACCCCTTAAAATCATCAGTTCTCCAATTTCTGAACATATTTCTTAAACTAAATTTCTATGTATGATGTAGCAATCAAAGATTTTGAATCTTTGCAGTGTTCAAAGATTTCTTCAAAGATTAATTATCATTCAATGTGGAGAATGTATTTTCAGCAGGTCACAAATTGTTCCCAATTTCTGTTTGTCTAATTTATAAGTGTAGTAGTAAAGTGGGACAGTATATATGAATACATACATATGTATCAGTAAGACACACCTAATGATTTTTTTTTCAGTAGATTATCTGTAAATATGAAAAACAGTCATCTTTAATATTCACCATATTATATAAATACCTTTACTCTCCAGCTCTTTGTTTCTTCTATTGTCTGGTGCAATGGAAAGGCATTTCTGGTCTGCGTGACTCCTCTTTGATGGACTCACGGAAAAAAATGTAATAAATTAAAGGTGATGGAGGGAAAGCTGATGCCATAAGAGTATCCTATAGATAAGATAAAAGAATTCAGTTATTATTTTGCAGTTAAAACATTAGTCTTCATGTTGCTAAAGCATTGTCTTTTTAGAGACAGTTTACTAAAGGTAGAGTTACAGTAATGATAAATAGGATCTGTCACAGGACACTGATATAATTCTTTTTGAAGAAGTCCATATGTGTGCAGTGTTGCTAATATTTTAAATTACCTGTTTAATCAATGGGAGAAAAAAAGTGTTTCTCCACATTTTTATGTCCAGCTTCCATGACAATTTTTTATTTATATACAATCTTGTTTTCTTTTTTTTAAAAAAAAATTATGTGTCCTATTCTGTGAACACATACTGCACTAATGGAGATATTTGACTGCACTGGAAAGGCAAACAATAGATTGCAATATTTGGATCCTGAATAGATTTTCAGTAGAACTGTTCACTCCCTCAGAATTAAATATCTCAAACCTCTGTATAACCAAGATCTTAAAATTAAGAAAAATATTTATATATTTATATATATTTATAAATATTTTATATATTTAAAAATATACATGGTTCATATAAATATTTGGATTGCTCATGGAAGTAGATTTCACACTGAACAGTTCAGCTATTGTGTACATACCTATTTTGTCTGAAGACATTTTTCATGATTATGTAAAATAAATTCTTTGTGGTTTTCAAATTATTTTTTTTTTATTACAGAGCAGTTGGAAATTCATGTATTTTACAATGATGAGTTAGAAGTGATGTCCTGGAGACAGTGAAATGTTTCAAAAAGTAGTTGCATCATCAGTTCCCAAAAAAATTGAAACAGAGATTGCGAATGAGTAAAATTCTTCCAAGGACTCATCTGGCTTTTCAAGTAGTTAGTGTAAGAAAAGGAAACTTTAAGGAGGAAAAGGTTATTATTCCCCATGTCCATGGGAAAAAATGGACTTGACATAGTGTTGATTGGCTCATTGTGCCTTTATGTGTGGGCGCATGTGGACCTTGTGATATGCATTTGAGTATGTTCATGTCATAAATGGCAGCAGTAATGTTTTAGTATGTATTCCTGTATTATAAGACTAAAAAACCTAACTGCAAGCATTTGGAAATGGAAGTTAATTGGAGGTTGTATATTTTTATATATCGTACATATAGTATTGCTTTCATGTGATTCTTTTTTTAAGTATATAAAGTCAAAGTACAGCAAACACAAAACTTTGAGTGTGTGAATGGTCTCACATAAAGCAATAGTCCGAGAGCTTCTGAGCATGCGCAGACTTTGCTTATATGAACAGCCCCCTTGAAAACAGTGAGCTTAGAGCGGATCACGTGCATAACAATTTTGCCAGCTCAAGGTGGAACAGAATAACTACATTTAAGAGCCAGTTTAATTCAGGGATAGGAAAAAAAAAAAGAATTTATATCCTGAAAGATTGGGATAGCACTTTATAAGGTCAGATCTTCCTGAGTATTTTGTATTTGCTACATTTGCTACATAAAACAGGACCAGTGGGTGTCCTTCAGTGCTGGCCCACTGATTGTCCAGACTGTTTAAGTGTTAACCTGTTTTGGGCCCATGAACACCCTTGTGAACAATCCTGAGCGCAGTTCAGGGCGCGGGCTTGCACCAGAAGCCGTGCTTAGTAGGCAGGATGGGCAAGACTGCACCAAATGTGGTGTTCTCCACCTGGCATGGTCTTCCAAAGCTGTCCTAGCAGGCTTCGTGCTCTCAACCATCACATACTCCCATGCTGCATACAACCTAGGTTTCGTGAAATGGCGAAATCACAGTGGAGGGCTGCAGTACAGTCTTTGTATTTTTCAGGTACTTATAAATGAAAAAAACCCTACACAATGTAAGAATTGTGCCTAATGGCCACAGTGGTACCACCCGGGTCCAAAAGAAGACTTGGGCCAAGCACAAGGACGTGTAGATGTGGCCAGACTGTGGCCCTTTGTCTAGTTAAGGGTCCCTGGTGCTATTTCGTTTAACTGCAGGGGCATGGCCTCTGACAAGGCCCAAGTATGAACATTTTATATAGCCAGGTACCAGGAAGGCCTTGAGAAATATTGGTGTTGAAACAAACAAGCCTGGAATGTTTTTGCTGGCAACAAATGAGAGGCACAATGGCATTCAAACGGGTCTGAGAAGTTAGTTGGTAGTATCTCCAAGCACCAAATAAATCTGCAGGAGATAGGTTCTTCTGGCCAGGGCCCTGGAGGCCATCTGCTGCGTACTTGTTTAGTAATGTAAATAACACAATAATTGCTATGACCTATATATTAAAGCTATTTTCATAGTTCAGTTTAAAACACTTAATCCAAAGAAAGCACAATTAATGTCCAATCAAAATATAAAATACCCTTTACATGTCAGCAGTTATATGATAGCAAATCCTGTTGAGGAACAGATGGTAGTGTCTTTGTTAATCTTGCCCCACAGATGAGTGGAAATTAGTTTTCAGGCAGCAGAGACAGAAAAAAAAGTGCATATATGTGGAAAGTAACATACAAAATTAGCTGGAACTGCATAAATAAGTGAAAAAAAATTTGCTGGTAAAACTTCCTGAAGAGACATTTGGTTCTTGAAAGTACCCACTAGTGTAAAATGTATTTGTAGTTAGCTGTTAACGCAGCTGTGTGTACTGGAACAACTCACACAGCAACTGCCTCATATTTAATAGCTGCAAACTGTAATATGAAATAAAACATTGAAATTCATGAAAGTAAATTCCATTTATAAGTACATTTGAGAACTAGTCAAATAATTTGTTGGTTTTTTTCCCTTGCCTTCCCCTGTTGCTATCTAAAACTGACCATGAGAACTGTAAGTTGTAAATAATACCAGGGTTTGGCCAAGAGTCTTCATCAGAGATTTTCTGGTGTTTCAGAGCGTGCAGGTTTCAGCTCAGGTATAAAATTTAGTCTGTTGCAAAAAGTCAGATCTAGCCCTAACCATTGACTAAACCCCATGAATCACGTTTCTGCTACGCCTTTGCAGAGTAGTGAATTTTATTCTGAACTGTTATTTATGATTACCTGTACATGGTCTCCCACTAAGTAATCATAGACCCATATGCAGAGGTAGAGGGAGACAGTGAAATCTAAAACACTAGAAAGTGGTGAGCTTTCCAAACACCTTTCTACACTTTTTCATTCTTGTTATTGATGTGACCAACTACTATTCCCTTGAGGTCAATATGCAGCAAAGACCTGCTGTGGTAATGTTTTTGTTTTAGTCCCTGAGCAGATAGTAAATTAATATTCTTTCTGCTTCAGCCATTTTAAATATATGAAATTGTTCTCTTTTACAACAGCTTTTGCACAAGTTTAGCTACATTAAATCCCCTAAAAAGCTATGTATGTCATGTCTGCAGCTTTGATAATAATGCAATATTCTTCATATTCTAAAACTGTATTCTGTTGGTGAAATACAATCTAATACTGTGACCATTGCCTTTTAATTTAGTGATGTCTTATGATTTTCACTTAATGTACGTCAGTGTTTGAAAGTGAAATGAAATAAAGTTTTAACATTTTCAAATCCTCATTCTGCCTTCCCTGCCACCACTATATTGGTGCAGTACTTTATAGGGCTGAGTAGGTGACTTTGATTTTCTATTTCGTTGTTTAATTTTGGGAAGAGATGTGGTTCCAAAACAAACATGAAGTTTAGACATCAAGGGAAAGAGAGGTCAACCTGTCTGCTCCTAAGTCTTGCACAAATAGTGAATAGAGTACCAGGACAAGTGTAGATAGGTAGATATAATTTTACTCTTGAAGTAAAGCATGGGACAGACAAAAAAAAATGTTTATTTTTCACCTTTTTCATCTGCACCTTCAAATTACACTTACAGATTGACAGACTCACAGGATGGATGACGTTGGAAGGGACCTCTGAAGATAGTCTAGACCAACCCCCCTGCTCAAAGCAGGATCAGCTGTAGCAGGTTGCTCAGGGCTTTGTGACCAGTTGGGTTTTTAATATCTCCAAGAATGGAGACTCCACAAGTTTTCTGGGCAATGTCTTCCAGTGTTTGCCCACTCTCACAGTTAAAAAGTTGGGTTTGTTTGGTTTTTTTTTAATTGAATTTTCTGTATTTCTGTTTGTGCCCATTTCCTCTTGTCGTGTAACTGGGCACCACTGGGAACAATGTGGGTCCATCTTCTTTACTACCCCACATCAGATAGTTAGACTCGTTGGTAAGATTTCCCTGAGATTTCTCTTCTTCAGGCTGAACAGTCCCAGCTCTCTCAGCCTTCCCTTGTAGGTCAGATGCTTCTGTCCCTCAGTCACCTTTGTGGCCCTTTGCTAGACTTGCCCAAGTAATTCCATGTCTCTCTTGCACTGGGGAGCCCATCACTGGACACAGCACTCCACATGTTGTCTCACTGCTGCTGGGTAGAAAATAAGGAACACCGCTCTCAACCTGCTGGTGATGCTTTTCTTAACACAGCCCAGGATACTATTGGCCTTCCTTGCTGCATGGGTGCCTTGCTGGCTTACAGTCAACTTGTTGTCCACCAGGACTGCCAGGTCCTTCTCTGCAAAGCTGCTTTCCAGCTAGTTGGTCCCCAGCCTGCACGGGTGTGTGGTGTTACTCCTTTTCCTGGTGCAGGACTTCATACTTGCCTTTGTGGAACTGCAGGAGGTTCCTGTATGCCCATCTCTGCAACCCATCAAGGTTCCTCTGAATGGCAGCACCTTCACTCCTCCCAGTTTTGCTAAGGATGCAGTCTGCCCTGTTGTCCAGGCTGTGAATGCAGAGGTTAAACTGTACTGGGCCCAGTATCGACCCCTGGGTGCACTATTAGTGACTGACCTTCAACTGAACTTTGTGCCAGTGATCACAGCCCTTTGAACCCAGCAGTTCAGCCAGCTTTCAGTCCACTTCACTGCCTATTGATCTAGCCTTTACTTCTTCAATTTGTCTATAAGGATGTTATGGGAGACAGTGTGAAAAGCTTTACAGGAGTCCTCTAGACAAGGGAGCCTGTGGCAGATTCCTGTTATGATGTCTTCTGTGTTGTTCTCCCCTCTGATCCCTGTCTGCAATCTCTCACCTGACTCTATTCTTTCTAAAGCAAAGCTCCTTGCTTTCGAGCCTCCTTTTTGCAGAGCTCATGGACTTTTCCTCCTTCCCAGCCTGTTCTTCAGAATGAAGCTTGTCCATTGGTTAGTTTTGGCTCTTGGTTGTTGTGGTGGGTTGACCCTGGCTGGACACCAGGTGCCCACCAAAGCCGCTCTATCACTCCCCCTCCTCGGCAGGACAAGGGAGAGAAAACATAACAAAAGGCTCATGCGTCGAGATAAGGACAGGGAGATCATTCACCAATTACTGTCATGGGCAAAACAGACTCAACTTGGGGAAATTAGTTTAATTTATTACCAGTGAAACCAGAGCAGGATAATGAGAAATAAAACCAAATCTTAAAACACCTTCCTCCTCTACNCCGGAGCAGGATAATGAGAAATAAAACCAAATCTTAAAACACCTTCCTCCTCTACCCCTCCCTTATTCCTGGGCTCAGCTTCACTCCCGATTTTCTCTCCCTCCTCACCCCAAGTGGCACAGGGGGATGGTGAATGGGGGTTGTGGTCAGTTCATCCCAGGTTGTCTCTGCCGCTTCTTCCTCCTCGGGGGAGGACGACTCACACTCTTCCCCTGCTCCGGTGCGGGGTTCCTCCCTTGGGAGACAGTCCTCCATGAACTTCAACATGAGTTCTTCCCACAGGCTGCAGTTCTTCACAAACTGCTCCAGCGTGGGTCACTTCAGGAACAGACTGCTCCAGCGTGGGTCCCCCGTGGGATCGCAAGTCCTGTCAGCAAACCTGCTCCAGCATGGGCTCCTCGCTCCACAGGTTCTGCCAGGAGCCTGCTCCAGTGTGGACTTCCCACAGGGTCACAGCCTACTTCGGGCATCCACCTGCTCTGGTGCGGGGTTCTCCACAGGCTGCAGGTGGATATCTGCTCCAGCGTTAACCTCCATGGGCTGCAGGGGGACAGTCTGCTTCACCATGGTCTTCACCACAGGCTGCAGGGGAATCTCTGTCCTGGCGCCTGGAACACCTCTTCCTCCTCCTTCTTCACTGACCTGGGTGTCTGCAGAGTTGTTGCTCTCACATATTCTCACTCCTCTCTCCGGCTGCAATTGCTGGAGTTGCACAGGTTTTTTTACCCTTCTTAACGATGTTATCCCAGAGGTGCTACCACCGTTGCTGATGGGCTTGGCCTTGGCCAGAAGCAGGTCCATCTTGGAACCTGGCGGCATTGGCTCTATCGGACGTGGGGGAAGCTTCTAGCAGCTTCTCACAGAAGCCACCCCTGTAGCCCACCCACTACCAAAACCTTCCCATGCAAACCCAATACAGTTGTTGATATTTTGCCATGGTTTCTGGTAGTTTCCCAATATGCAGCGCATCAGATTTCCTTACAGTTTGCGTAAAAGCAGTGAAAGCACCTAGAATGACTCATCCGTTATTCTCAGATAAATTCTTCTGCCTTTTTCTTGTCCCCGTGTTTCTGACTTCACAGGACATCTTTTTCCCCTGTACAGAAGAAGGGAAGCTCATTCAGGCTTATTTATATTTTCTGTCATTCAGCAGTAGCGGAGAAGCTTTTCCTGTATCCCCCCTTCCAGAACGCTGCCTGGGCACAGACTTTCCAGAGAGGCTCCATCTTTCTTTCTGTAACATTATTCCACTTTTTCGCTGACAAGCCTCTAAAAGACGGCAGACTTCGCTTCTGGCTTACAGATAGACACATATCTCCAGTTTCTACTGGTTTTATCATTCGGGTCCAAGGCAGGTGTGTTTACTCCATAATTTGGGGAAAGGGAGGGGACGAAGGCAGGGGTTATGATCGTTGTTTGTTTGTTGCTCTGGGATACTTACTGATTTAAAAATACCAAAAATATCTCAATGATACAAATGTTAGTCTGTGGCTTGCTGGCGTATGACTGTCAACAAACTGCTGTTAAGTTCAAGGTATATTGAGATAATAAAAACTGGCAATTCTATTTTAGTGATACTCTGTAATGTTCTATGGTTATTTTCCATTATAGTCTTGGGGAACCTGTTGGGGTTTTTGGGGGGGGTACATTTAAAGTATTTGCTATTTTCAAGGCAATGATTTTTTGAAGTAGTACAGAGGTGGGGTTAGGCTGTTACCGCAGCTACTGAGCTCTCAGATTTTTTGCTGTTGTGGCAGTTACGCTGCTCATTCTATTTGCAAGGTCATTGGAAACTGCATTCAGCTGCCTAAACCTAGGCATCTGGTGCTATTTGAGATGTTCGTGTGCATCTAAGACATTGGCAGGAGTCTGGCACAGATGAGACAGGACTTTTCAGGCACTTTCTGGTCTGGCAGCTGGTGTCCGAACATCTTGGGACACTGCGACATACACTAGGACATCATGGCTAGCACTTCCATGTATGTTTATGCTACGGAGTCCTATCCTGGCAGTCAGCCATCACTGAGTGAATTCCATTGAGTAGAACCATGTTATCGGTTGAATTAAAAGCGCCTCTAGAATTAACAACATTTCCAAACTGGCCAATAAGTTCACCAAATTGGCTGAAAGAGGGCAGAAGACACACGTATGCATACCTCCTCTGACACTTGTACATGTAGAATGTGATTGCATATGCATTATCTTGGCATTTTTGGGAAGACTATAAAAAAGTCTTTAACAAAATTATGAAAGACATGGGACATAAATAAAAAAGATTGCATATTTAATTAAGAAAACAGTTCCAGTTTAATTAAGAAAACTTCCCAAGCTGGGAAGGACACGCGCTAGATTGTACTTTAGACAAGAAGAAGCATTTTCTTACATTTGATGTATTTTTAGAAGTTCTTAATAGCCTCTATTACAAAAGTGACATTCTTGCACTGAGTTTGTGTTAACTAGCCTCAGCATAAATGTACGTTAAAGCTGCCCTTGTTATGCCTGAAGTGGAACTGGGGGCATTGTACTACTGTAAGTGCTGAACTTTCTCTGCTAATTCCTGGGCAGGAGCCCTGTAGTCCTCTGGGAAGATGTTTTGACAGTCTGTTTCATTGCTGAAAGCTGTGCTGAAAGGAATTTCCTGCCTTAGATTTCAGAGGTCTGTTGGAATTGCTTGCCTTACTGGGTAGACTGACTCTTCAGCAGGCAGGAGGGAGGTGGCTATGGTAGGGCAAGGTTTGCTCCATGAAACTTGGCCTCTCTGCAGCTTCCAAGAAAAAGAATGGAAATTGGTGACTTCTTTCTTCAGACTCAGAAGTCAGCAGCTTGAGATCCCGTAGCCTGGCTCTGCATTTTTCAGCCTTCTCCCCTTCCCTTGTATTTCTCTTGTGCCGTCTGTATAATTTAAATAAAACACGTGTGTTCAAGAATTTGCTATCAGCTTTTTCTAGGTCACATTTCTGAAGACCTCACAAGCGTCACACTGCCATTTGCCAAAAAATTAACATAAGATAAAATGAAATTCCAGTATATGGCTGGAAGAAGTCCAAGTGAGTGCAATATGTAAATAATGAGACTTTCAGCTTCTGCCCTTTACTAAAGGTGTTTCCTTTGTTGCAACCAGTTCTTTATTATTTGAGTATCTCATGCCATTCTTTTGATCACCAAATTCTTCACTCCTCCTAACTCTTTCCTTTCTCAAATAAAATAGAAAAAAAAGTATGTTTTGCTAAAACATACTGGGTTTAATGTTAGAATTTTTTCATAGGGCTTCATATTAATTAAGCTTGCAGTATCCCTTGGGTATTTTAAATCTTACATTGCTGAAAAATGGCAAAGAAAATGAGAAGTGATAAAGATTGACGCTGCTGAAATTAAAATTCAATTAAATATAAACATTTAGGGTTTTTTTTTCTCCTTGAAACTGAGATCATGAGCAGACAACCAAATCTTTCACAACTTTAACTGACTAAATCTAGCGACAGATTTATTGTAAGCACATAACCCTATTACTGGTGAATCTTTTATATGTTTATCTTCACAATATCCCTGTGAATGTAGGAATTGTTGTTATCTCTACTTAGAAAACAAGTGCATTGGTTGCATTAGGTATTGAAAGAACCTTAAAATCTAGCCTGACTAGAAAGTCCAGATTTTTATATACAGCTAGCTTCCTGCATGAGCTTTTGAAGACGTATTTGAAATATTTGTGAAAATCAAAATTCTGTAATATTCCCAGATACAGAACAAAGTCTCTGAATTCATGTTATCATGAGTTAGTTAATTCTTCCATCCAAAGCAGTACAATGCTGTGAAACAATTCTTTTATTGCAGCACTGAAGGGAACTTCTCAGAATAAAGTTTTGCCTGGTTTGGGGGGCATGTTATTGTGAATCTGAGCAAGAAAGCCTCTCTTCCCAAGCTACCATGTTCTCTGGGTACTCAAGCCGAGTCTTGCTTGGCTACAGCTGACCTGTGATTTCTTTTTCTATCTGTACTTGTCTGGCAGACAAAGTACTAGCAAATTAGCCAGCTGCAATCTCTTATTTGTTCAGTTAACCCCTCTGCTGCCAGGTATCAGCCACAGGAACAAATGGGTATGATTTATACAGGGTTTGGTTATAGATTGCAGATACTGAGTATCAACAAGTTTTGAATCAGCACCGCAAGCCTCTGATTGCTTATGCTAAAATCCTCACTTTGGATGCTAAGAACAGAAATTAGCAAAATAGGAAGTTTCAGATGGTTTGGGGGAGTCTTCTGTTTCAGAGGTTGCCTTTTCTTCCACTTCTTTTGAGAAAAAAATAACTAAGGTTTAATATTCTGGATACATTTTTTAAAGTGTAGTCTATGTTTATATTATTTGTCTAATGGTTTTTGTATGAAGTGGCTGCCACCTGCATTTAATTTATCTTGTGACATGTCTTTCCTGCCTTGATCTAAAATTCTTCAGAACACAGAAGAAATTACTATTTTCTGCTTGGACTTTCCTGGCTAGCTCCGGTTTGATTGTTGTGGGCCTCTTAGAGCCTAAACAGATAGCATACACTGAGCGCACGGATTTTTAACTAATTACTAATGTTCCTAGAGCACTTTGAAGAGAAAAAGTGCAGTACATGTGTTAATTATTATTAAGAACCTAGCTTTGAACATCATGTTCTGATATGAAAAATGTTTAGTGAGTCCTCACCAAATTGTAGCATAATAAATGTATTTCATTAAGAGATCATTAAGACATTAAAAGACATCATTATTAATCTATACATGATCTAAGCTTGGCAAACCTCTATAATCCAGCCTCATTATATTAGCATGAGTGCCTTTCCGGCCAAAAAAGTGCTGAGATTTTACATGGTAGCGTTTCCATTTATCAACAATATTACAGATGAAATAAAAACTCTGATTTTTGGAAAATCTCCCTTTCTAGTCCCATTACTTTTTCCTGGGCTTGATATAGTGCAGTTGTTGTTTCTGGCATTAATGCCTTTTAGGTTCGGCATTGCGCACATTATTTGAATTGAGTAGTCTTATACATGAAGTGCAAAAGATCTTCAGCAGGCTCTATCCAGGGGTTTCTTGGATGTGCATCAGTGGATTTTCTGGGAGAAAAAATCCTTCTGGTAAATAAGAGTTATACATGTTCTTTGATAATGTGTTCGAGAGAAACTGTTAATTTTTCTAAATTACTAATTGTGATGTGTAGCACAATAAATAGACTGTTGAAAATCATGGTGATTTTGTTTAAAGTATGTATGTTGAAAAAAAGATTGTGATGAACTTCCAAAATGAAAAATCCTCAAAGAAATCTGCTAAGAAAAATCCAAAAACCCCAGTAGGTTGCCTTTTCAGTTTTCCTGCTAGCTTGTATCTGTCATTTAGAGGTGCATAGTTGTTTCTTAATTACAGCTTTTCTACTTTGAAAACTGAAACCGTGGTCAGCCACTGATATGTGAAGAAGAATCACAATTTTCTTCTTATTGTGATTAATTACTCTAAACCACAGTAAGTAAAATGCAATCTTTTCTTAAAATGTGAAAGCAATTTTGCAAAATAAATTTGATGCTTCCAAATGTGACCATGCATTTTCTGGGATAACTTGATGCACTATAAGAAACCATTAACAATATTTTAAAATAAGTTAAATCAGTCTAAGAGAAAATGTGCCAATTTAATATAATGACCAAGATGCACAAAACCCCTTTTGCATGTAATTGCGCCATATCGTAATGGTACTGTGGATTCATCATGTCAATATCCTTGCTTATAAATTCTGAAGTTTTTCACCAATCATCTACTCCTGCCAGGTATTTACTTTACTGTAAAATTCATTTTATTCAGAAGAATGCAGAAGATTTTTTGGAGTCCTATGCTTGCAGACTCTGACATAATAGGTCACTTAATATCCTGAAGGACCAAAGCGCACAGATATGCAGAACTGGATTTTGCAAAGCTTGTAAGTATCTGGTTCTAGGTATATAGTAAAAATCTAGGGATTTTACCACTGACTTCCGTTAAGCTTTTTGTAGTAGAGGTCTGGTTAATATGCTGGCATGGAAAATATTTTCTTTCCAGTTATGGAAATTTATGCTTAATATTAGATGCCAAGTCAGAACTCCTGTTGGGATTTAGATTCAGATTCAGATGCAGGCATCCAAATTGAGACGTCTACAGTATAGGTATCTATGTATGACCTAGGTAAGTAAACAAAATATACAGACTTGATTCAGTTGTCCTCACTTAAGTGTCTACTGCCACTGGAGATGCCCTTGGGTGTTTGAGACAACTGCTTCTTACTGACAGATGTGATGCAGGATCTGTGGGGGCTCCTTGGCCTTCCAGGGAGGTGGCTGGAGCCAGGTGGAATACCCTCGGCATCTTAAATGGAGCATGTACATAAGCAACTGACCTAAATGTCTATTGTAAGGTGAGGCTGCTCTAGGCTGCAGGGACTGTATTGAGTAGGTCTCCACTGGCTATAATAGGAGCTTAAACATTGAGCTCATTTGTACATACTTTTTATGGTAGACATATATGTTGAGATGTCTGAGTCTGAGTCCCATTGCTTGGGCTCCATTCAGTTGCCTACAGATGTGTACGTAGCTATTTGAGATGCTTTACAATATCTGAGATGTCTGCATTACGCTGGCAGGTGAGACAGAGCGTAGGGAAAAAAAGTGTTTTACTCAAGCAGGATCTACATGCTAGACAGTAAATCCTGCTTCATCTAAAATGACATGAGCAGCTTATGTGTGCACAGCTGAATCCACTTCCTTATATTTATAATAAAGGTGTGTATTTTTATCATCAAAACACTTCCAGTTTCCCGACAAAGGCGTAGAGTCTTCCCTCAAAACCTGAGCATAGTGTGAAAGGTTACTTCTAAGTAAGTGGTGAAGAGTCTTGCATATAAAGAAAAATATTTGAGGTCCTCAGGAGAGCATGTCGTGAGGATACTATTTAGACTGAGACAGTTATATTGGAACCTGTGAAATTTCATTGTTTCTCCAGTAGAATAACAAGTCTATCAACCACACAATTCGATATCTGCATTATAGTTTTGCAATGTAAAAAAAATCCACTAGAGGCTCTAGCGGTACCAGCCAAGTGAGTTTAGTCCTATTTTTAAAGGTGACATAGCACTTTTAGGTTAAGGTTTTTGTCGTTATTACACAGTGCCCTATTAGAGATTCTTGAGTTGTTTCCAAATAAGCTGGCAGGCCTGTACAGCACAGCACTTTTGAAAACTGATGCTCCTAGTCTTGTGACTTTAGCCAGACACATTTTGACAAATATTCTTGAGTAAGGAAAAGTTTACAACTGAAAAAGATAAATATTTTCTGTAAAATGTTATGCTACAAGAAGTTTAGCGATACCTACAAAATAGAAATTGGGAAATTGATTATTCTTTTTATTTTACTTTCCTGTTTGTAAAGAATATTAAGTGTACGATGCAAATATAATCAAAATAATATCCTTTGTTATTATTAACAATTATCTTATGCAATGTTAACATTTGCTATTAGAGTTGAGAAGCTTTGTGAGAAGAAGACCTGATCGGAGTACATAAGTTGAATATATAAGAGCAGTTATGGCTGCACTTTTTGGTTGTCACAAACTGACTAGCTGACTGATTTATTCCAATCAGATCAGTCAAGTCGTAGCTCAGTGTTACAGAACACACTCTTAGGCTGAGTATCAGATAGCAGACTAATATACTGCAGATTACATTAATCTTACTTGTTTTCTTTTCCTCTCTGCCCATTCTTTCCCATTTTTTGTGGTTTTGATTCTATATTTGTTTTCACTGTTCCATAACAAAGATTATCTTTACAGGACACAAACTATAATTACATATACACATATTTCCTATATCATTTACTTATGACTGCTGTTTGAACCCTTAGTTTCTCTGCTGTATTATATACGTTTAGTAAAGAATAATTTAAAAAAAAAAACCAAAACCAAACAACCTTAACTGATTTATAAGCTTTTATGCTTATCACTCGGAACAAAGCTCAAGAGCACTTGGCTATGATATTAAACATCTAGTCATGGTCGAATTAAGACTTCCTTAGTCAGCAGTTGCTTAGATTTTAAGCCCCTATGCATCAGCCAATGGAGCAGCGGCAATGCCTTCCATATAGAAGTTTCACAGTTAAGGTATTTACCTAACAAATAGGATTGAAGGGACTGGAAAGTTATCCTGTAGTCTAAAAAAGTATGCTAACCACCAAGTTGTCTGGCAGCTGAAGAGAGAAAGAAGAAGTAAGATGGTTCATCCCTTACCTCTGTTGGTGAAGTGTTGTTTGGGCCAGGACAAACCAGGACAGTGAAGCTAAAACATTGTACACCCATCAATGAGGAAGGTACGGTGGCTGGAAGGAGAGGAAGCATGAGGAAGCCTGAGTTTGCAGTTTACTCAGTGTTCACTGCTAAGGAATGCAGAAACTGTTTTTATGTTATCCAGTGACTGTCTAACATAAATATATAAACAATCCTAGGGTCAGCATCTACCATCCCAGAAGAATGCTCCTTTCTCTTTGCTGTTGGGTTTCCCAACAATCTTTATTGGTAGAGCAGCTTCAATTTGTAAGATGACCAAATTTTCTACTGCTGTAGTTTTTGGAAGACAGTTTTCCACATTCTAGTTGGGTGGACCTCAACATCAGCACCGAAGAGTCAAGTTTCATAAAGTCACTGACAATACAGCTGAGGTTGTCAGAGATCTCTGGAGATTGCTTAGTCCAACCCACCTGCTCAAAGTAGGCTTAATTAGATCCACTTGCACAGAACTTTGCATCCCGTTGGATTTTGAACATCTCCAAGGATGGAGACTCTGGAAATTTTCTGTACAGCCTGTTCCAGTGTTTGATCAACTTCACAATAAAAAAGAAGTTTTTTCTTTTTTTGAAATGGAATTTCTTGTGTTTCAGTGCTTCTCATCCTGTCACTGGGTGACATTGAGAAGATAGATACTGATATTAGATACTAAGCTTATTAAAAATTATTGTAGTTCTGCTCAAATACAAACATTCATCTTTTCAAATAGGCACAGTCAAAAGCTTGAGAAAAATCTTGAGCAAAGTCTTATGAAAAGTCATACCTTGTCCCAAAAGTGAGTAAGAAAAGATGAAGAATCCTAGAACATAAAATATCACTGAGGCTACCATCCCATTGATAGACTGTAGTGTTTTAATCTGTATGCTCTAATATCAACCCATGCAAGTAAGCTGGACTGTTATAATGGTTTATAAAGAGAGGTAAAAACTATCAGTTTTATATGACCAAAGTCACATCGGTTTTTTGTATCCAGGAGACACTACCTTCAGTTCCTTCCAGAGACAAAAATAAAGTCAAGGATCAAGAAAAAAAAAAAAGATTGAATGAATTTTCCCTTGACTAAATGGACTCTCCAAGGCAAAATATATTCATGAGTGCAGAAGAAATATATGGATATTTCCAATAAAATCCACTGACACAAAGCTGAGAAGTATCCCCAAGACAGGGAGAATCAAAATGTCATCCAAGAAAGAAAATGCTTGACTTGCTTGAAACACTATGTAGTTTGAGTCATATGCGTTTAAGAAAAATTAGCACAATCTGGAACACAGTCATGGTAAAAAGAAGAGAAGATGATGAATTACAAGAGCATCTAAGTAGATTGTTTGGAAAAAGGCATAATTGCTATCTCTAGCTGTATCAAGAGAGTGACTACCAAAGAGGGAAAATAGCTAATTAAAGAATAGCATAAGGAGAACTGGATATAAAAAAGCCACGACTAACTTAGGTTGCGCATTAGAAAGAGACCCATGGCCTTTGTCAGAGTCAAGAATAGAGAGCAGCCTGCAAGGTTTCAGGTAGTTGGGGCAAATAAGTTTACCCCTTCTTTTACGGATTTTAAAAAATGTATGGAAGGAATTTATGATATTCAACCTCTGTCAACAAGTGACTGGATGGGGTTACTCAGGGTGTTCTTCTAGCCCCGAAGCCTCAAGAGGTGTGAGATGACTTCATGACGTGGAACTTGAACTTCAAAGTGGTCTTCTGGTAAGAAACAGCAATTTAATTTCTAGATGAGAAATTATGAATAAACAAGAATAATCCAGAATTCAGAGAAATAGTCAGAAAAGTCTTGCAAAAGGCAGAAAGACTTTATTGCTGTCATCTCTTGTATCAGTCAGGACCCTACAGGCTTTGATCCTGAGAGAGAATAAGGATGTAGAGGTAACTGTTTTGCTGCAAGAAATGATAGTCATTGAAGATTAGAGCTGGATAAGATTTTTCAGATTAATAGATTTGTGCTAAATGCCGTGCTGAGCTCTTAAAAAATATTCAATCTGAGTTTTTTCAAGTTGAAAAATCATTATGGTCCCCAATTTAATTACATTTAATTTAAAACTAAAAGCAGAAAAATCCCTTTTAAAACGGAAATAAATCTATTATTATGCAGCAAATACAAAGCCTAACTCTTTTTTACAACATGACATTGTTAATTCTCCTCTCATGGTGTCATCTAAAAGCATAATAGTCATGTTCTGTCTCCTATTATCTAGGTCATTAATGAAAGTATACAATGTGGTGTGCTACTCATGTGCTTAAAATTAATTGGGCACATAAATGTTTGCAAGACAGATTCCTTTGTGGTGCATCAGTCTCAGAGGTTTGGGCAATTTTATACTTTTTAAAACAGCTTAAGATTTTTGGGTTTGGGGTTTTTTTTTGTTTTGTTTTGTTTGGTTTTTTTTTTTAATAAAGCCATAAATTGCAAAACAGGCTTTTTAAACATTTCTGATATTCTCTTGTTCTGACCCATTTGAAAGACTATATAAATCTTATCTGCAAAGTTTGGAATTTCCCATTAATAATAATGAAGAAAGAGAAAAGAACAATAAATTGTTCAAGAAGAGCCTGGAATTTTTCACTTCGAGTTATCCAATAGAGTAGAGAACTGAACAAAGATATAAACATCAAACAAATGAAATTTTGATTGTCATTTATGAGGAGAAAACATCTGTAATGGATATAACGAGCAATCTTGAATCTTAATATTCAGACTTTAATGAGTAAACAGATATTTCACCATCTTGTAAAACAATAGTATTATGAGCTCAATCTGGTTAGAACTACTCTGGTGCTTAAAGACAGGCTTAAGTGTTTTTCTGGATCAGGCCAGAATGGTCAGCACCCTGCCAGATTTATTCTTGGAAGAGTTTACAAAAAATAGTGAGAAAACTTCTTGTGCATAGCAAGAAATCCAAAACAGTGACCAAACTTAATCTGCATTGACAACAGGGTAAGCCAAGTTCTTGAAGAGAATGATCTGAGGTACAGGGCAGAGCGTCAAAGAAAAGATGATTTTTTGTCTTTTTTTTTTTAATGACAAAAGTTTTGTCCTCTGTGACACTTGAATGGATTCCAGGCCAAAGGAGGGTTCCAAAACTTTTTTGCATAAAACACCAGGCTTGAAAACCCACTTCCATTTGCACAAGTGGGCGAGTGAGCTCACTTGTGGTTGGGTCTGTGGGAGATGCTAATGTAAAGAAAATCACCACTTTCTCTCGTAAAACAGTGTGAAAAGAAGGGAGTGTGCCTAGATCTATGGAAACTGCTCAAAACTGGAAGAACTTCGAAATAAGTTGCCAGACTTGCTGGCTTGATAATTCCTCTTCGTTAGCAGGAAGAATTTGCATGTACTATTCGTATTGCAATGTCTTTGAGAAATTGTTTATTAGTTCTTCTAATTACTCCTCTTGCCCCCTTCTTTTCTCCCCACAGAATGGGTGTAATTGCCAGTTCTATATTATTGCATGATGATGAGATCCTTCACCTTCATGAAACGCTTTCTCCTCCCCTCCCTTCTTGTGGGGTCACTGAAGCTATTGCAGCACATGGTTTGGTGGACAATGGGAGCCTCAATTAAGTCCCTATTTACTGGTAGTTGGTGGCTCTTCTAGACCCTTCTTCCTTCCACAATTCATCAACCCAGTTAGACTTGAATTAGTCTTTATTATGTGTTTACTATCCAGCCCCTCAGACAAATACTGATTTCTCTTTGGTTTGGCTGCGCTGGGTTTGCTTGGGATGGAGTTAATTTTCATCACAGCAGCCTGTGTGGTGCTGTGCTTTGGATTTGTGGCTGAAGCAGCGTTGATAACACACCAGCGTTTGGCTCGTGCTCGCACACTGTCAAGGCTTTCCCCCCTATCCCTACCCCCAGTGAGTAGGCTGGGAGAGGGCAAGAGGTTGCAGGGGGACACAGCTGGGACAGCTGACTACCACTGACCAAAGGGATATCCCATACCGTATGACATTGTGTTCAGCAATTAAAGCTGGGGGAAAGACGGAGGAAGGGGGGATGTTCAGAGTCACAGCGTTTGTCTTCCCAATTAACGATTGTGTGTGCAGAGGCTCTGCTTCCAGGAAGAGGTTGGACATCTGGTGGCCAATGGGAAGTAGTGAATTAATTCCTTATTTTGCTTTGCTTGCACGTGCAACTCTTGTTTTCCCTGTTAAACTGTCATTATCTCAGTCCACAAGTCTTCTCCCCTTCCTTCTGCTTTCTCCCCCTCCCACGGGAGAGAGGAGCAAGGGAGTGGGTGGGTGGGTGTTTGGCTGCTGGCCAGAGTCAACGCACCACATTGGCTAATTAAGTGCTTGAATTGAGTAGGAACCCTTTCATTGTATAATCTTGGAAAATTATCAGTTGTATTGAACCTAAAAATATAATTCACCATAAAGTGCATAAAATCCTATTTTTTTTTGTTTCATTTTCTCCTAGCTTTGTTCTATAATGTTTAAAATTCTTGTGTGTTTCCAAGTCTGTAGGAGAATGTTATGTTGGCAAAACTGCAGCAATTTTACAGGCTCCAACCTCAGTCACGTATTTCATGTTTTCAGAGTTCTTTCACTACCTACAGTACATCTGAAGACCTTGTCAGTTTGTATCCAATTTTACACATGTTTTTGCACTCTCTGGGTAGACATTGGCCTATTTTACAAGAAGAGTTAGATGATTCTTGCCTTTGAAGTCTGGAAGCTCTGCTGCAGAGATCAGCTATTAAAGGAAAAGAGGCGCAGTGCCTGCTGTAACGGGGTTTCAGTCCTCATTGATCTCTGACATTACCAGAAAGCAAATCATCCCGATAACATGGCTGATCAGCTGAGGGTAGTCTTTAAAGCCGATCCAGACTGACCAAAGCAGAGAAGTAAACTCAGAGAATTATATGTATCCCGTATTGCTCTGCATTTATTCAGCTCTGAATATTACAGTGATTACTTGTGAGGTTAATGAATATTGAGGCACTTAGATAGATAAGCCTCTATCACTTAATTAGTGTACCTTATATGAACTTGAAGTAAATGTCCATTGAGAAGCCAAAAATAATGAAATCATCTATAATTCTTTGATTTCCCTGAATTCAGTGGTTACCAGAAAAGCCAAATATTAGTAATTTGTTGCACAGTATTGTATAAGGCTCTGGAATTGTTAACTTGTTTAAATGCAGAAATAACTACTCTACCTGTGATGGTTCAGTTGTTGCAGGCAACTGTCAGTAATCAAGAAAATACCGATAATAAATCCTCATGAACAAAGGCATAATTCTCACCCTAGCAGAGTCAATAATTTATTAATTTAAATAATTGAAACAGTTTAAATATGGTGAGACTTTAGCTTAAGAGCATAATATAAGCAAATCTTCCTTTTGGCTACCAGCTCTGGATCAAACACAGCAACTGTTACTATTAATTCTTTGAACAAGCATTGTGTGATGCAACTAAACATAACAGAGCACCTTGCCATATTATGATCTGCCAACTTTCTCATCATATTTTGACATACGTATGGAGCTTGTTAGATGAATGGTCCGAAAATTCTGGAAGTTTTATCTTACTTTTTCTGGACTGTTTTATTTTTGCAGTATATCCCACTGAAACTTCCATAAGAGTCCACTTCCATCATTCTTTAATAAAAATAATGTACCTTTTAATGATAGTTGACATTTTAGGTCTATATAACCAGAGAGTTAGTGGAGGTCACCAGCTATAAAGGGGCTGCAAACCCTGAAGATCAGCTGCACTTATTTGAAAAATTAAAGCACTATTTGAACAAAATTACTGACAATAATTTAGGGAACAAATGTAAGAACACAACCTTTGATACAATTCTGTCCACTATTTTGACTGTTTTAACACATCTCAAACCCAGAGGATGTAAACATTCCTTCCTATTATAGCCTACTTTTTATTCAATTTCGAGGTGCTTGGCAACTATGCTTGTCTTTTCTCCCTCTGGTTTCTCAGGGAGTGTATAGGTGCCTGATGCCCGTGGCCTGCAGTACCTGAGATGGGCACCGGGAGCAGCATGCAATGTACAGGAGATCCATCGGGAGACCAGACAAGAGACACTAGAAGACATATGAAATGGCACGGGACTCCTTTGTGTTGACAACTGCCATCAAGCCATAGAGCTAGGGTAGACAAATCATACCTTTAGTTCCTATGGAAAGAGTATTTAGCACAAAAAGAATTGTTATGGCTTGCAGTCCTAAGGAGGTGGCTAAGACTACCCTTCCATTTTACACAGGCTATAGAAAAAAATATCAAATGGTAATAACCAGCAGCCCAAAATAACTTAGTTTATATTGTCAGCTCTCTTTAGCACTGGTGAAATGATCCTGGTTTTTGTTTTGGTTTTTTTTTTTTTTTAAAGAAAGTGGCAGTCAATTATATATCAGCATTTTACAATAACTTCTCCCATTACTGTTATGTTCATACAGTCCTTTCAGGATTTGGTTTCTTCAGCAGCAATATATCTGTCTGTTGCAGCAGCAAGTGGGTGGACTGCCTTAGATTACCTTTTGAATGCTGACCCAAAGTATTTGCTGTTACTCATTATGTGCTTGATAATCACCATAACAGACATAAATATATTAGTTCTGTATTCTCAGGAACTTACGACGTACAAGACTAAGTGTGGCTGCTTGGTTTAGTTAGTACAGCTCTAGGTAGATCATCTACAGAAATTCAGCAAGATGTTACGCTTGAAATTATGGCATACTGCTTATTGTGCCAAGCTTAACTACATTTTTTTAGAAAAGAAAAAACAATAGCATGACTTTAAAAATCTCACTGTAAAGTTACAATACAGCTACATTCTCTGACTCCATGAATCTTGATAGTATCTCTTAGCTTCTGGTCCTCACGTAATCTGGAAGTATCAATAAGCATCTTAAAACCCAAGTTTGCATTCAAGTGTGCATCTTTGCAGAGGACCGTATTCTTGTTATGTTTAAATCAGTAGTATTCTAAGACTTTTTTCTTTCTTTTCCACAACTATGGGAAGAGATTAGAAGCGCAGGTATAGAAACAGAACAGCTCTGTGCCGTTTCTAACATCTCTAGAAGCAGCCAAATGCATAAACAAACTTTTCTGAGTAGGAACAAGTAGCAATCAGTCTTTACTACAGATTCTGCTTTTTCCTTTGTAGATATCTATAAAATAGTAGTTCTTACCTTGTTAAACAGTATTTTGTAAAGATTCTGCTCTGAATCATTGACGTTGACTTATCCTGTTTAATATCCTTCTGATATTCTGCAGCTTCCTTGAAGGAGACAGAATGCTTACCTGCTTTAGAAAAAAGAAGATCCTCATGGCTACTATGGGTTTATTAAAATATTGATGCTTGACATAAATGTTACAGAGTTGTCTGAAAAGGCAAAATACAAAAAAATATTTAAAGAAGCCATAGGACCTTCCAACTGAATGCTAGGGCATCCTGACCGCAGATCTGGAACTACAAGAAACAAGTCATAAACCTCTGAACTTTGGAATTAAGAAATCTGGCACAAAAAGGCAAAACCTATCTGTTCATCCATAGTTAATAGTTGCGCCTTTTTCACAATTGTATATGCAGAAGCAAAACACTTTTTGTTGAAAAAACAATGCTTACCTCAAGGAAAAACAACTGTTGCTATTGGAAAAGTGTGAAGGACATTGAGGAATAAAACCATCATCAAGCTGGACAGAAATGCAGAAAAGAAATGTGTAAGAGGCAACCGGATCTGCAGTGCTTTGACCAGTAGGCTTCATGTCATTCGTTGCCTTATTCCACGGTCTCTAATGCATGTACATGTACAACGGAGAGTGAGGCACAATGGAGATCCTCAAAAAAAAAGACAGAGAAGGAATTGGAAAATAAAAGAAACTAGACAAAAATTAACATGAAGGAAAACAAAATTGACTAAATAGTGCTAATAGGAAAAAGAAAAGTAGAAATCAGGAGGGAGAAAAGGTGAATCACATTGCGTTGTGCATAAGGGTAAGGAAGACAGTGAAAAGTAGAGAGAATCTGCAAAAGGAAAAGACTAAACTGGATCATGAGAAAATGGGCAGGTTTTAATTTTCTAGGGTGTAAGTGAGAAAAAAAACAACACATGTAAAGCAAAAACTAGGTAGGGTACACTTAAAAAGGAAATGGAATATCAAAATACAAAAGAGTAAAGAATAATTGAGCAAAAACACTAGAACCTGCTTGAAAACCTGCAAATAGATGGAAATTGCATAGAGAAGTGTATCAAATAGCCAAAGTATCTGAAGGGGACCACACTTGCTAAGTATCGGTCCTTTCTGCAGTCATCCTTGCTCCTACACGAGAAGCGTAACTTGTGAAATGACGTTTCAGACGTACCACCTTGCGATTCTTCCTCCTCCTTACCAGAGGCTTTATCCAAATTATCTGCCTGTGTATTGTCGTGCCAGTAAGATAGTCAGGTTTCGGTAAGCTTGCCAGGTGGTCATCTTTCTTGAATTCTCTGTGCCTAATGCAGAGAGGTGCTGAATTGGAGAAGGCTAATAAAAAGGGGAAGAAATATGCCAGTGCTAACTTCACTGCATATACTTCCCACCTCACCTCCTAGAGGGCTGGCTTAGATCTGACATGCAATGTTGGGGCCTTGTTGGTGTTTTATGCCAAAAAAAAAAGAGTTGTAATTAGTATCAGGCTGCACTAGGCAAGTGGTAAAACAGATCCGTAGGTAGAAAGAGCAAATATCAATTCTAGTGTGGAAAGAATTCCTCTAAACAGGAAATTCTGTGGAGAGAAGTATCATTGTTCATAAATTGTTTCTCTTTCTTAGCTAATTAAAAACCATTTTTGTAGTGCGGTTAGGCCTTAGCTGGCTGTGATACAAAATCCAGTCATGTGAGGCTTGATGTATTAAAGTCACAGTTTTTCTTGTCTATTTGGCTTGCAAAATTTCCCCCATGTTTCTCTTATTAAAAAAAAAAACAAACCAAAACAACAACTTGCTTTTTGTAATATTTTGTTTTACATTGATAGCACTAAGATGTTTTGGTGAGTCTCTATGCTGTCTTTTATCACTGATTCCAGCCAATAAACTATGTATGACTTCAACAGATGTTTCTTCTACTGCAGACAATAAGATGTTTTGAAGTCCTCAGAAGCATATTAAAGTAAGAAGGGCAAGTTTAGAGAATCGTATGGAAATGAGAGACATTTTTCCATGCAGATTTTAAAAAAATAACCTTTGATGTCCTATTTAGGCCTAATAATAAAAACCAGAAAGATACTCAGGTAAGGACATAACTGTGCGTAGGAAGGAAATATCTACAACATTCACAATTAGTCACAGTTAATGTTGTATCTGCAGTTTAGATGCATCATGCCAGATTTTCTTTTGGTGTGACTGTAGCTTCTTTGACTTTGATAAAGCTGGACTGACTGTTTTATATCAGGTGAGGATCTGCCCCTCTGAGTCATGTTGTGAACAAGAAGAAAAGAAGGGACAAAACTTGAAGAAGGATTAAAAGATGTCTGGTTTTTATCTCATTTAAATTCTGATTGCTTTTCCAAAGCATCACAAAGGCTTTTGTATTTTGTGGTGTCCCATGCTGTATACAGTATTATTAAAAGTACCTGTAATGGAATTCTCCTTTAAGTACAAATTCTTTTTATTCAGATGTTAGATACATATTAAGATATACAAGAGATGTGTCATAGTATTTTCTTCTGTTTTCCTAGCTGGGCTTAGCCCGAAGACTTGCCATCTTCACCCATTTCTGTAACATTTCACGCTTGGAGTGGTGCTTAATTGTCTTATGTAAAAGTGTTGAAGCCTCAGAAAGGTAGGGAAAAAACCCCAAATCCTGGACTCAGTGTTTAAAGGATTTAGAGGTGAAGCTACACAAAATTAATGTATTTCCAACAGTATTAGTTGTAAGATCTTGTCCATGAGAACACAGTACTGCAAAATATCATCTACTGAGACTGATGTTCTGGAAAACAGCAGCACATGTGAAGTGACCAGTCATCCTCCAGAGAGCTGTGGGAAAACTGTGCTAGAAACAGGAATGATCCCAGAGAGAGCATAGAGGAGATTAAGGAGGGGGTGAAATGGATTTGCTGGTGAATTATGTTAAGTATGTTAAGTAAATTCCTGTACAGCAGAGCTCCTACCAACAGCAAGTGTTTCTACCAGCTAATGGATCAAATCCCGAGTAGGGATGGAACAACGGTGTTACACTGTATGGATGGGATTCATGAGACATCATATGTGACATCCCACCTGTCTTTCAGTTGGTGAAAGATGTGGCTTTTCTGTAGGTTCTGTTTAATACCTGTCAGTCCCATGCAGAAGTTTCAGATACCCAAGATGTCTTCTAATGCCTGGATCCCACCGTAAGACCTTGATTCTGTTGCATCCTGGCTGCCGTTGCAGAAGGCCTGAAGAAGACTGTAGAATGTCCATCATCATGTGGTCATCTCAGACACAACAGGGAATCTAAAATGACACTAGGCACCTATATGTAGGCAAATGAATGGAATCCCAGGAGTCACCATCTAATTCAGCTTTATGAAAGTCTCTTTATTGACAATGAACAGGAGTGGTTACTTTCTCTGTCCTATTTTACATCTCAATTAGGATGGGATGAATGGATGTTACTCTTAGAGGACCCTCACGCTTCACAATGGCAGCAGATGCCTGTGTTTAAGTAACTGAATTCTACCCTCAGTGTTCCAGGTGAGTTGAATTGCTGTTTCAGTGCCACTGACTGTACTGCTTAAACTGGAAATTAAGATTATAATGGGAATATAGTTGTTTCCTGACTGACTTCCAGCTGCTGCTTCAGAAGACTGTGGATGGTACATCAGAGCTACCAGCTCTGTGGGTGCATTGGTTCCCCTGCTGTACCCTAGATGTTCAGCACCTTCGCCTAAGTATACAACACCTAAATTTAAGTGACTGAATCAACGCCCTAACATTCATTAGGATTAGGTGAGAAGAATCACACCCTAAATAAGTGTCTAGACATAATTCTTTAAAAAGAGAAAGTTTATTTATGTCATAGAAATTTTGGTATTTAGATATGCCCTTCTAGCTCTAACAGACTTACTTCATGAATAATATTTCTATGAGATATTGTTTGTGGTATTCAATAACTGAACTCACTACTGTTTCTTGGTTACCATGTTAATAACTATATTAATATATAACATTATAATAACTAAATATAAAACTGGTCACAGAGTTTAATTATTGATTGCTATATCTAATCACATTACAGGTTTCAGTAGGGAGGTATAGAATAGTTTTTAAATACTTAAAAAAAATAAACTGATGCCTTCATCAAAGACACTTCCAGAAGGAAAATAATTCATAATATGTAGTCAGAATTGTTCTATAATTGTTTGAAAATAAAATACATAAGGAATTTTTTTTTTATCATGTTATTTTAGAATGATTTTTGTTGACCCTGGAACAATATCTCTGAATGTTTTTCATAGTAAAACTTACCAGAAGATGGTATTAAAAACTGATCTTGCAGTCACCACATATATGACATAAAAATTGCTCATGAGTTCAGTAGCACTGGAATTGAACATAGTGGCACTGGGACTGGACTTCTTTTTGTTCTTTTTCTTTTCTTTTTTTTTTTTCTTTCCAGAAAAAGCTTTTTCTTTCTTCAAATATAGAATTTAAGTGACTGAAACTTCTTGAAAGTGTGTTTTTTGTGAATTGTAGAAACAAGTTCAAAGCAGAAAAAGTAACCATGTTTTTATCATGTCTTCTAAGAAAAAGTTTTTTTATTATTACTAGTAGTAGTACTACTAGTATTGGATAAGGAATCAGCTGGATGATTGCACTCAAAAGAGTTCTGGTCAACGGCTCCATGTCCAAGTGGCAAGAAGTGACAAGTGATGTTCCTCAGGGGTCGGTACTGGGACTGGTGCTGTTCAACATCTCTGTTGGTGACTGGATGTTGGNTCTGTTGGTGACCTGGATGTTGGGATGGAGTGCACCCTCAGCAAATTTACCAACAACACCAAGCTGTGTGGAGCGGTCAACACGCTGGAGGGGAGGGATGCCAACCAGAGAGACATGGACATGCTTGAGAGGTGGGTCTGTGCGAACCTCATGAAATTCAAGAAGACCAAGTGCAAGGTGTCCTGCACATGGGTTGGGGAAATCCCATGCATAAATACAGGCAGAGAATGGATTGAGAGCAGCCCTGAGGAGAAAGACTTGGGGGTGTTGGTCAATGACAAGCTCAATGTGAGCCGGCAATGTGTGCTCGCAGCCCAGAAGCAAATCACATCCTGGGCTGCACCAAAAGAAGTGTGGCCAGCAGGCCAAGGGAGGTGATTCTGCCTCTCTACTCTGCTTTGGTGAGTCCCCACCTGGAGTCCTGTATGCAGCTCTGGATCCGTCAACATAAGAAGGACATGGACTGTTGGAGTGGGTCCAGAGGAGGGCCACGAAGATGATCAGAGGGTTGGAGCACCTCTGCTATGAAGACAGGCCAAGAGAGTTGGGGTTGTTCAGCCTGGAGAAGAGAAGGCTCTGGGGAGACCTTATAGCAGCCTTCCAGTATCTGAAGGGGGCCTACAAGAAGGCAGGAGAGGGACTTTTTTTCAGGGAATGTAGTGATAGGATGAGGGGTAATGGCTTCAAACTGGAAGAGGGGAGATTGAGAATAGATGTTAGGAAAAAAATTTTCTCTATGAGGGTGGTGAGACACTGGAACAAATTGCCCAGGGGAGCTGTGGCTGCCCCATCCCTGGAGGTGTTCAAGGCCAGGTTGGATGGGTCTTTGAGCAACCTGGTCTAGTGGGAGGTGTCCCTGCCCATGGCAGGGGGGTTGGAACTACATGATCTTTAAGGTCCCTTCCAACCCAAACCATTCTATAATTCTATGATTCTATTAATACTAGTATTAGTATTATTACTACTACTATTATTATTTATTATCCTTATTACATTACTTCAGTATTTTTTGTGTAGCATTAAAAGCAGCAATCAAAATTGAGAAAGGAAATGAAGCCTGATTCTTGCGGCTGATTGAATAATTTTTCTCCAACCAGAAGGAAATTTCAATGCTTTGAATACAGTGAAATGTTCTGAATAAATATATATGGGGTTAATCAAAATTTTTGGTTTGTTCATTGAACTAAATTAATTATGTACCTTCAGAGCACCAGCACAGACACTTTATGAGAATCAGTCTAATATTTGTTTTATAAATGTCTTTGTCTGTTGATGGATAAATGTATCTGACTTAGTATATAAACATATAGCTTATAAATTTTCAGAATTTTATAAAAATCCAAATCAAACAGAATTAGTTATTTTTCAGTTGCGGTAAAATGTTGCTAAACTAATTCACAGGTGTACTGTCTGGAAAGCGGCCAGAAAAAACACTTAAAAGTTGCACAGTGAAATCATAAGAATTTGCAAATGGTGGTGTGTCGTGCTTTTAATTATACAAAGAGGTATGCATATAAGCAGGCAAAAGGGTTTTAATCATGGCTGAGTGAGTTTGAGGAAATGCCGTCTTGTTTTAAATGTTTTGTAGATCACAAATCTTCTCAATCTTTTTGCTTTTTTTTGTTTTAATAACGGAGATTATTACTGACATCCTTTTAACAAATAACAGTTGCTGTCTTTAAGGTAGAGCCTTTCCTGAGGCAGGAAAAGTACTGTCTGAGCACTAAACAGGTAGAGAACTCTGAAGAAGTCTGAAAGTTTACTGAATGTATTTGAATAACTCTGTCCCATAAATTTGGCTCATATAGAAAGACATATGGGTTTAATCCTCCACTTCAGTACACAGTTTTACACTGGTGTAACTTCGTTAGAGTTGCAACGGTGTACAGTTGGAATAACAAAGTGGCGAATCAGACCCACATGTGTTTCATATCCCCTGAGAGTTGTATATCACGTGCTTCTCAGATCTGGTGCGTATGGAGTGGCATGGAATATCAGTGGGACAGATACTATATCATGTTAGTTCATGTGAGCCAATATATTATCACATACATTGTACTGGGTAAAATATGTACTATGCAGGTTCAACCTCTGAAAGGGGAGGTAAAGTACTATAAAGTTCTGCAAAACCTGCTGTTGGGATGAGCGGTAAGTGCTTACAGCTCTGCGTGGGTTCAGGTATTTGAGATAAGGGGTCAAGGCACTGCTCAGGGATGATCCACCTCTACGAGCACAATGGTGACTGAACCCAGTACTGATTTTCAGTGAGTACAAAGAAGTGAAGAACTTTGCTTATGGAAAGCTGTCGCCACTTCTAAAAACCATCTGAATGGGTTTTTGAGTTTTGTTTTGTTTTGTTTTATTAAGATCCCAACCAAGCTATGACCCAACCCAAGCCTGTTTATGTTACAAGATCTGATAGGTCTGTAGCACGAGGCAACAAGACTTGACTAACAGCTGTAGAAAAACACTGCAGAGTCCTGATCTGTGTACAAGATTCACAGCATATGTTAAATAGTTATTGTGTACAATGGAATGAATTTAATTGTATTTAGCCATGCTGTAATTTGTGAACCAATTGTTAAAACATGCTGCAGGATGTCAAACTCATATTTTTAATAAGCTGGGCAAACTATCAAGTGGTCAATGTTCTTGTGCTTCAGCCTTTTTTGATTAGTTGCCTTGCAGGCAGATTTGGACAGTTATATGGAAACAATACAGGGATGAACAAAGAAGGAACTGGAGTGATAATTTGAGAGAGTAACTGGGAAATTGGTCAAAGGAGAAAAAAGCATGATGTAGATGGTTCACGGCATGTTGCTTTTTATCCTGTTCACTTAAAAACAATGTGCTGTAATTTACGAGTAGACAGACCTAGTTAATCCTTGCTTGGTTTATGTAGATGCTTGGGTGTCCAAAAGCCCTAAATCAGTTTTATTGTATGCATTACATGTACTGTTGACTGGCTGACCTGAATAAAATGAAGTTTACAAACTGGTTTTGATTAACCATGTCTGAATGTAGACATTTAGCCTATTATTAAATTTAGAAGCCATTGGTTTATATTTTGTTTTATTGCTAATCATCTTTTACATTACTGTCAGAGTTTCCATAATATCCAATTAAAAAACAAACATTGTGCACAGATAAATAAAAGCTCTCCAGGCTTGTGAGAATAGTGTAGACTGCGTTTGGAAAGCACCCATACAACTGCATTGTATTACTATGGAAGAATTACTGCCAGGGACAAAAGATACCTCGGTCTCTTTTCTCTTCAGCAGACTGGATGGATGGTCTGTTAGTTTGACCAATACAGCTCCGCTGGGTTTACTTATGACAACAAAAACTACTGGAAGCACAGCTGCCCCGGCCTTTCATCCTGATAAATGAGCACTGCCCTAGACATTGCTTGTGTGTTCACTGCGGTATTTCTGTTTGGAGGCTTAGAGGATAAGGCACCCAAAAGCAGCGCTGAAGGTAGCCCAGGCTGGGCTCTCATGGCTACTGAACACTTTGACATTAAATAATTAGAGCTAGATACATTGGCTTCATCTCTACTAGTAGAATAATCAGAGCTGTCATGGGTCCAGGTGTTGCCACGTGATTGTCCGTGTTGTCAGCGCAGTCTTGGATGTGCTTTTCACTTGTGCCAAGAAGCTGTCTTCCGGGTGATGTTTGAACGTAGACCGAAGGGTGTCATGTACCAGAGGTGGTTCCCAGAAAACTGTTCAGAGGTACCACCTGGTTTGGGGAGTAAGACGGTTCAGTTGTATGGATGAAAGCTCTACCATGTCGGTTGGGCAGAGAATAAGTCGTGGTTCATTTTCATTACTGCTGTAAATGGACCCATTAAGATGCTTTCCTCAGAGAGGCACGACTGAAGTTCCTGAGGTTTTTACTGCCTCAGAGGAGGCCCTGAACAATCCGTTTGCATGTGTGCCTCTCTGAAAGGGAAAACATACAGTCTGAATAGCTGTTGTGCTTCAGGATGCTTACAAGGGGCTTAGCTTCCATCTGAAATCTATTTTTCCCAATTCTGTACTTTGAATATGGCAACTCATTAAGATATCAAGTATCTTAATGTGTGTTACCAGCAAAAATACAAACTGTAGATTAAGATCTGTTTTGCGTTGAACCTGTGGGACTGAAGTATTCCACTCCAACTCCGGCATTTACTTTTAGTATGTGAAAGAGCTGGGAGGGATCATCTGCTAACAGAGACTCACCTCACCATATCTGAAGTTGATTTCCAGCTTCCATTTCAGGGGAAATATCTGAATATTTTCCCAATAAAAGGAGTCGAAAGAAAAGCTAAACAAAAAGTGATGTGCTAGCAATTAAGGAAACATCCAGCTGGAATTGAGAGGGGAAGATAATGGCACATCACATACACCTTTCACGCAGCATGACTTGTCCAAGTCTTATTGGATGTCCCTTCACAGCCACTGGTCTGGCTTGATTTCAAGTCTGTAATTGTGGAACAGGACATACTTACATTTGGAGGAAGGTGCTAAAAAAGCGTTCATTGTCTGTGCCCCGGATCCTCTGCTCATTGAAATTTATCAGACCTTTGTGAGTATTGTTTGCAGTTCCCTTGAGATGTACATAAGAATGCAACCCTTACTGCCTCCAGCCATCGCTCCTCTGCAGCTGAGATTCAACTTGTGTATCTTAGGGTAAGTCTCTGTTAACAAACCATCCCCTCCGGCTTCTTGACATCCACAAAATAAACACTGCATCTCACAAAAGAAACCACAGCTCCTTGGAAGAGCAATTGCCATGAGTCTTGTACTTCACTGCAGCCTGGGGTCTGCGGAGCTCAAAATGTGATGAGAGTTGGTTAAGGCAACTAGGTTATTCTTCTTCACGAACAGATCAGGAGGGGATTGCTATTTCCATATGGCCACACCTGCTGAGTGCAAACAGGACCTATTCCTGCAAACGGGAGAAACATGAATGCTGCAAGAGTAAAAGAAGTCCTGTCTTCCATCAGACCATCCAGTAAAGTAGACCGGCCGTTAGCATCCATCTACATCCTGTCCATCAACCCACTACCTCACTGGAGGCTGTGGGGAAAGCTGGTCTCCCATTCCTGCTTCTCTGAGGAACAGGCGAGCAGTTAAGCAATCCAAACAGAGCAACATGCTGGATGGAAAATGGGCAGAGAGATATATCTAACTGGGGAAAAAAAAATATCTATATTCAATGGATTTTAGACAGTAGAAAAAAAAATGGGAAAGTTTTATTTTTATAGAAGGGTCAAAACATGGAACTGATGAATGTTTTTACTGTCATAGAAGCAAGTTCTCTCCTGAGAATGCTTCATGCACCTCTGCCTAGTTGGAATATTTTTGTTACCTTAACATCTTGGCAGAACATTGTTGGACTGTGTCGAAAAGTTCAACTTTTTTGTGGAGAAACTTTTTTCCCCCAAAATTTGAAGATCAAGATTTACAGCATCAGAATGGCATGTGAATTTCAAAATAAATGAATTGTTATTATCATAGACTGCAATAAGTACGTCCGATAAAGTTCATGGGGTTCATGGCCAGAATAATGTTATATTATTCAGTATAATTTTATTATGCAGTATATATATGGTAAATTTCAAACAATTACTCCTTCTTGCGTGTGATACCTTGTGGTTGGTTAACCTGTAGCTGCAGGAAGAGTCTTGATCTGAAGATACTAAGAGGAAAAAAAGATATCATATTGCCGTGTAATTTGTTCCAGTGAATACTTTTGAAAATGAGTACTTTTTCCTAATTTGAATTTTCTGCCTTAGGCTTATGTTTATATGTAGGTAGGTATGTTGCCATACAAGAGTTTGCCTATTAAAAGTTTCAAGTGTTCCTTTTTGACTTTGGGACTTGGCAACTTGAAATGTTAAATTTTGAGACATTAACAAAAGATATCTAATAAAATAAAAGTTTTAAAACTTATAAAAATGTAGTGGGATTGTTCTCCTAAGTTCAGCTGTAGCTCAGTTGTAGAAAATTATTATCTGCCCAAATTAAAATTCACTTAGTAGTTCTCAAATAGAGCAAATCCCTTTTCCGTTTATGTGAGTACGGGCAGCAGCGGGAAAAAGAGCATCATCTGACAGACTTGATTATCCTGCAGTAGGCCTGAAAGTCATAACTGTGTATTCCAAAGAGGCGCATATGATGGGGTGATGTCAAAACACCTGGGTGAAACTCTGTCAGCTCCTTGTCTTCTGTTTGTGTGATTCCTGCGTGGCTGTCAAAGAGGCTGTATAGCGTGTCGGTTTTAATAAAAGCAATGAGTGAAGGGAATGAAGCAATTGCAGAGCCATTCAGTTGAAAGCGGGTCCTTCACAAATGATTGGATAATTAAAAATATGAATGTAGCTAATCCATGTTGACATTTTTATAGCCTTTACATGAAACAACCTTTAAGGGTATGGTGGAGTAGAGAGATAAGATTCTCCGGGAGGACCACTGGCAGTTGATCACAGAAAAAGAAGGTATCATATGAAGAAAATTCTGGTTTAAACGGAGCATAAGAAAATAAACTGGATGCCTAAAAATAAACATCAATGGGAATGTCCTACATGAAAAATCGCCGCTAAAGTAGTTGTATACATAATGATGAATCTGTAGCAACAAGCGGTAAGCTGTCCGAGGGACGGCTGAAGTGCAGAGTTGCACACCCTTAGGTGGCACGGACACTGGCAAACAGTGGGCAGAATTGAGGACAGCATTCTGTCTTTCTATCATTCATTTAACTTCTGCACTTAATACAGCCACTTCTGGCATGCTCTGTCCATTCCCCATGTCCGTGTTTTATAAAACTAAAATTAAGAAGAAGCAAAAGAATGGTTCACCGTTTGGAAAATAAAGCTGGGTTAGAACAGCATAAAATCTTTAGAGGTAATGTCTAGAACTCTGAGAAAATATAAGTGACAGTGGGTGGACTCTCAAATCCAGGAGGGTTTTTTTTGTCTTTGCTTGACCCCAACCATATGGTGAACTAGTCCTTGAGAATAATCTAATATATTAAGAGATCTCCTCCGCTGCCTGTGATCTGTTGTCTTTGTTCATGGTACCAGGAGTGCTTGCTGCTGTGCTTGCATCCGCTCCCTTTTACCTCTTCCTGCAAACTGGGCCAGGCTCTCCTTCCAGCCAGGGGATTTGTTGGCTTTACAATATTAAAAGCAAACCTGGCCGTAGTCTCTCTGGGTTGAATTGGGTCTGGTCATTCATAACAGTAGTCAGTGAGAATTTGGCGTGAGTCACCTATACAGAATCTAAATTGTCACAGGGCATAATAATAATTTAAAAAAAAAAAAAAGGGGAAAACCAACCAGAAAAGGTTATTCTTTATAAAAGAAGTAATTAAATTCTGAAATCTGCTGCCCCAGGATGTTGTGGAGGCAGTGTCAGCAGGTTCAAAAAAGGATTAGTCAAATTAATGGACGACAGTCCATTAACAGATATTAGAAAGACAGGTATGTATTCTCTTGCATCCCTCGTATAATGGCTATGGGGTATGGGAGTTTTTGAAGGGAATGTACTACAAAAAGTAGCCAAGATCACGTGCTGTCATGTGCATCTCCTTTTGCTGCTGCTGGGACAGCAGGGGTAGATGGTATAAGGACAAGTTCTTTGCTCCAGAAATGCAAGAAAAACGTAGTGAGGCAACGCTCATATTGAACAAAATTCTGCTTTCAGTGTTAATCCAGAGGAAGTCTGAACATGAGCGGAGGTGAGTTAATTTTACATTTGCAAATAACTTTGGAATATAAACCAGCACATTGAAATTCCAAAGAATATTTTAAAAACATGGCACAAAATATCCCGAAGTAGAAAAACCTTTGAGGAAACCTTGATTGTATTCCTTTAGAAGGAGTGACTTCTATATGCATAATATTCTCCTTATTTTTTCATGATAAGAAAAATAAATAATAGGCCATTTCTCGTCTGTGTAAATTGACAGAGGTCACTTGAATTCAGTGTAAATATTTTGCTATGCACAAGCTGAGCAGCTGACTGAAAATTTCTAAGTCCACAACTCTATGTATTACCTCTCAAAGGTATTAATCAACTACTGAGCTAACCCTGAAATCATGGAAACTTTGACAGAGGGTGGATCCCAAGAAATTTAAGTGAATTAGTCTCATTTCATGTGGAAAATTGGAGAGAAATATGCATACATTAAGGAAATATGCAAGCTAATGTTCTAGATGTTTATTGTTTCCATGTGTTTATTTCTAAACAGAGTAATTTAAGAAACTCACTTTGGGCATATGGAAAAAATATAGAAAATAATCTGACTTAAATATATGGAAGCAAAACTGAAATGAAAAGCTTTTTGAGCTTTTTCTTCAGTTCTTTCCATCTACATGTGTGATTTTTAATAGTGAGTTCCTGAGGCCGCTGTTGTTACTGATCGGTGTGCTGCTTGATCATCTCTCTCTCTCTGCTTTCTGCATTTCCCTTCCCTTCCCTTCCCCTCCCTTCCCTTCCCTTCCCTTCCCTTCCCTTCCTCTCTCCTTTCCCCTTCCCTCTCTTCCTTCCCTTGCCCTGCCTCCCAGCTCTCCAGGTAGCACCACAGAGCCTTCTTCCTTGGCCATCTCCCTCTCTTTGACCCACTTTGTTTTTTTTACACATGCAGCGAAACATCTAATCCTCACGGCAGAATCACCCACAGCATAACCACTCGCTTTCCTTCCCACCTGTCAGCACCTGCAATAGCACCTGCCCACCGATGTCTATATTCACATGATGGATGTTATTTTTCTTATTTTTTTTTAGTTCTTTTCTGATTATTATCATTACTTTCCCCATTGTGACTTCAAAACCCATTCCTACCTCTTCGTCCAATTGCCAAAATATGACATCAGCTCTGCTTTCTTCTCCTTTTCCTTCACAGCAGCCACTCCAAACACATTTTCCAATAATCTTTTTGTCTAACATGAGCAGTGGGAGAGTGGGAGTGGCACGGTTATATCGCACAAATGCTATCAATGCCTTTTGTTCCTCCTTGGGTGTAACCCAAGACTCTTCTGGATTCTGTGTTCTCAACGTTGGCCACTTGATGTCTCGGAAGTGAGATGTTTCCTCTGTAATAGAAGAGAGGGGATCGTTTAACTTCTCTTGTGGCTACTCCGTGTAGAAATCTGCTTCTGGTTAGTGGATGCTTTCTTGGCAGTTTAGATGGTGTGATCTGACACTTCTGGTGCTGAAGAGGGTCTTTAGAAATGACTTTGAGTTGATTTATTATGAGGGGGTATTCTCGATTAAGTAAATTTAAAAAAGTATGTACAGACATAACTAGAGAGGCAGGGGATGCCATAGCCCGTGTCATCCCTGATAATAATGCCTATTGAGCTCAGCTTTGTACTGCAGACAAAGAACTTGGCTGGAGAAAACTGTACTGGTGGACTGACCACACAGTCAGCCCGACCCTCGTAACACCAACTGTCTGAACAATATTGAAAGGAGGTGGAAAAGATGAACTGTACAGATAATTCTTTTCTTTCCCTATTACTGAAACACACTGGACTGAACACCAAAGATTTCATTACTGGTTGCAGTATTACTGAAACATTTGAGATCCCTGGGATCCTGTTGTGATAAGTGCTGTAAAAACAAAGTAAAAGATACCTGGAGGAATTTACAGTCTGGTTGTAAGAGAAGAGACACCAGATAGCTGTAAGGGAATGGGGAGCACAGGGAAACCGTAAAATAATTTTGGTCGTCGTGACAAACAGTGATCTCAGCACTGTAGCATTCTCAGTAGCGTTCAGTGTTTTGTAGACATCATGGAAAATATTGGGTGGAAACAAAACTCCTGTTTGTTATTATAAACAGAGCATTCAGAAATCTTTTTGTGGTCTGTTACAATTGCAGAGCAATCCATTTAAAATTGACTGATACCAAGTTGCCTCATTGTGTAGCAACGGGACGAGTAACTTAATACAGATAAGTAGAGCACTGGGGTTGTGAGCTTTGTCTTGCAAACAAAATTCCAAGTGAGATACAGCAGAATAAGGCTTACCAAGCAAAATGTAGCTTTGCTGATGCATAATCCTTGGGCCGGGACAAGGGCTAGTTAGGACAATGCCATGTCACAGGCATGGTGTTATAAAAAATAAATGTATTTTACAGTATGAAATGGTAACTCTAGATAATTTTCTAGAAACTAAACTGCGTGTCTCCTTTGAAATGCCTGGGACCGTGGACTTTGGCTGCAGCTCCAGGTCCTCACAGAGGGGAACGGGACATGGTTGAGTCAGAAACCTGGAAGAAACCGCGTTTCTGCTGCCACTATCACAACAGTATTGGAGGGCCCAAAGTGACAACAGACGTGTTATTACCAGTTTCTGCTCAGCATACTCTATTCCCCCTGCTAACATGGACCTTGTGCTTGTGAGATGAGTCTTCAAGTGACAAAACTCCATGACTAAGATCCTAGTCTGAATCCTGCAACTGAATCCTAAGATCCTGCAACTGAATAGCAATTTTCTGACGACACAGCATTTCACCATTTATTTGGAAAGGAAACTTTGCAGGTTCTGTTTCACTTCTGTGTTAAGAAAGCAGCAGGTTTTAGCATAAAATTGCTTTTGAAGCGATGTATGGCACTTGCAAAAATATTCTAGATGATCAAAAGGCAAGTGAAATATTTCAGCATACCCAATTTTTCTATCAGTGTTTAAATTCCTGAACAGGAACACAGGCATCCTAAGTGGCGCAGTAATGAAACTACTGGACTCAGTTCAGACATCTCTCTGCTCAGCTCAGTAGAAAACCCAAAGCACTGGGGCTCTGCAGGAGTTAACAGCAGGAGCTAAAGGTCTCTGAAGTTGTGGATGTCTAAGATGAGAGAGAATAACACAAAGTTGCCTGGAACACAACTGCTGTGAAACATCTAAATCCAAGAATAATAACCGGGATTGTCATAGAGTCCTAAATATTCTGGTAAAAGCTTTAGGTGTCTACAGTTTGGCTGCGGCATGTGCTTTAAGGCACCTATGGCTGCATCTGAATGTTTTGAAACCATGTCCTGAGAAGGCCATGTAGGTAATATAGCTTTTGCACAAGAAAGCAATGCGTGGTCTCTGAGCTGCCTGATGCAACAGCAATATTAAATCTAATATGGACATAACAGCCACACCTACACTTAAAATGCAAAGTTGAGGGGGAAAATTGGGAATTCAGATCAGCAGCTTCTGCTTCGCAGAGCTGTGGGTCGCCCAGCAGATTACACAATCGAACTTGGTGAAGTGTCTGCCTGGCCCCATGAACCTTGAATTCTTGGCTGCAGCACAGGGCAGATTTCAACGCCTTCCCCCTTCCCTCTCGGTGTGCACATGCTCGTGCAAACACCGCGGGGTGCACAGCCTGCTGGTCAGAGCCCTGGGGAATGGGGCAGAGGGTCCAGGCTCTCATAGCTGAAGGGGGAACTGAACCGCAGGTGTGTTCCTCCTGCTTCTGTGCTCTCCTTACATGGCTCTGGTGTTGTAACAATGAACTCTTCTCCAAGGTTTCAGAATGCGTGAGGCCATCGCGCTTCTATGCGTGTTATCAGGAATGGGTACATCTGTATTTGAACAATAAATTAGAGTGACACCACAGCTGAATTAATAATTTCAAAATAAATTGTCTAGAAAAGAAAGCTAACATGGAATAGCCTGCGTGTCCCATGCAGCTTGCCACGCATGTCTGAGCAGTGTAGTGCAACATATGAATACAGTTATCGGCCGATAACTGATTAGTTCTGATTAGTGCAGTTGACATCAACCTATGGCTGAACTGGCTCTTCAAACATTGTCAGCGTAGCCCTGGTCTGGGTTGTCAAGTGCCTCTCCAAGATCCAACAAAAGCAGGAACAAAGCACCAATAATTGTTACCATGTTTATTTGATGTTTCTTAGTTTCATAAAATAATTATGTTCCAATAAAAAATACATGCATAAAATATGTGCATTTCTTAGTTTCATAAAATAATTATGTTCCAATAAAAAATACATGCATAAAATATGTGCATTCAGTATTAAGATGGGAGTGCCGTCAGCGCAGCTCTCACAAGGTAGGACAGGTACACGGTCCCAATGCAAACCCCAGGCAGGTGGCAACTGTTTTTTCTGTTTGGTCCCTGCTTATCTTTCTGCCCTCAACTCCCCATCCTCCTCTCTCCCTTCTCGTTCCTCTGGTTAGGATCCCGGATCATCTTGGATATGGTTTTTAAAATGGCTGGAAAGGCGCAAATGCTGGACTGAATGAGATGGCTAATTTATTCTAATCAAATTCAAAACACTTAATTAATGAAAAGTTCAGGTTACAGAAGTCAGCCAAGTCTCTGTTTCTGTTGGAACCTTAGCACGTAGATTTCTTTACTGTTTATGATTTTTAGCCATACAAGCCCATCAGAAAAATATTCTTCCTCTCTATTTCTTTTTTTCCCCCCCTAGATAAAAATGATTAGGGCTTTTTGGGGCAGGAGAGAGGTTTGGGGCTTGCAAAAATAAGGGGGAAAGTTTAACTAGGAAAGTTCATTGCCTTTTTGCTAAGAAACTAGACATTGAATAGCCACTGCTGGCTGTTAGTGTCACCTCCTGTGGGGAATCTGTTGTGCCATCCATACGCCTACACCCAGGAAAAGTTTTTACAGTAGACAGAGGCACTGTAAACTCAAGCTGCCTATGTTTACATTTTATTTACTACTACTAATGGCAATTCACCAATTCCTGGTGCCACCTCTGCTGTCTGGTGTTAGTTCAGGTTCAGATTCCAGCATCCATTCCTGCAAAGCTGTTCCTGAAGACGTACAGTCGGACGGGGGTGATGCCTCGGAGTGGTGTGGCTTGGTGGGGCGGAGGTGCTGAGCATGTCTTCCCTGGGGGGCAGGAGGCCATGGCCAGGGACTTTGTGGTGAGGGAAGCCCGTAAACCTGCTTGAACATGCCCACAGGCATGATCTTGGCCTGTGACTTCATGATTTGGCACTGAACCTTTCTTATCTACCGCGGGCAAAAACTGGGTTGTGACTGTTCCACCCTGGGCGTGGTGTTAGGATTTAACGTTCCCTCTCGTTCTTGCAATGGCGCAGGAGAAAAGGCGGGAGAAGGAAGAGAGCAGTGAAGAACATCATTGCCTGATACAGCACAGCCTCACCCTTCTCTTCTATTTGTTCTCTGCAGTACAAGGGAGAAGCAGCGGCTCAGAGCAATGGGAGTGTGGTTCAGCTATTGCGTAGGTCTCACTGCAAACTCAGACTGGGAAAATCACTCAAAAGATGCCAACATAAAATATCCCAACTTTTAATTGAGTTCTGTCTGTCCAAAGTCCTTAGGCTTTTTGAAAATCACAGCCTTATTTTCAGCACAGAGCTCCAACGTAACACTCAGAGCTGAACCGAAAGGTTAACATGGGTGAGCCTGATTTACTTAAAAAAAAATAATCTACTTTATTTCAGAAAAAAAAAAGGAACAAGAGCAATAACAGAGCACCTCCCTGCTCTACAGCTGCAGGCTCCTTCTCTGACTGATCCCTCCTTTGAGAAACCCTTGCGGGCTGTTCTTGTCCACGATTCCTGGCTAACTGCTGGAGCTGACTCCCTCCAGATGGCTTCCAAGGGTCACTGGGCAATTAGCCTTTGTCTCTTGAGCTAATATCAACACAACCCACCTGGATCTTTTTGACAGACCTACACACTATTGGGGCAGCACAGGACTGCAACTGCACTGGCAAATCATAGAGTTGTTTTGATTGGAAGGGACCTTTAGGATCATCGAGTCCAACCATTAACCCATCACTGCCAAAACCACCACTAAACCATGTCCCTCAGCACCACATCTACACATCTTTTAAATACCTCCAGGGATGGTGACTCTGCCACTTCCCTGGGCAGCCTGTTCCAGTGCCGACAAGAGTTTGTCAAAGGAGAGATCAGTCAGAGAAGGAGAAAGAAATCAAAGGCAAACAATCCTTTGCCTTCTCGTGTGGTACATTTGCCCACCCTTTCATGCCACGCATAATATTTCACTCACAGAAGGCTGCGCTGGAGAGGTCAGCGGGGTAGACTCCTGCCTGAGCACAATGAAATATAACAAGAAGTACAAATTTTTAGTCTTTTTTTCATAATAAAAAAGAGAGTAATCCATGTGATGCATGAATAATCAATTTCTTTTGTTTCATGCAGCACATGAAATGTTTAAAATCCTAAATCAGCTTCAATATACTGGTGAGAAAACAGCAGTGAGCTCAGAGGTTTGCAGAAGACTGCAGTGATTCAGTTAGGTAGCATCAGTTTTACTTAAGGCTTTTACAGAAGCCCAGAACACAAAAGAATGTCTGGGAGAGGCTTAATAAGCAGAGGGACAGAACTGTATTCTGTGATAAATTGTGTACATAATGAGTAATGACAGCGTTTTTTGCTTTTTCTTTTCATTTTGGGTCACAAATAAGCAAAATAATTAACCAAGTCCTCTCAAAAGGGATTTTTTTTTTCCTCTGTGAGCATCAGCGAAGACTGTATTTTTTCAGCTGCGCTGATTCAGAGTATTTTGTATCACCTTTTACAAAGCCAAACAAAGCTTAATGGTATTTCCATTAAATTTCAATTGAAATACTTCCAAAACAGTTCTTCCATAAAGATAGGCTATTTGTCCTGATACAGCTCTCTGATAAGACCTTATCTGGAATAGCATGTACTGTTCTGGTAAGCATTTTCAAGAAAGCAGAAAAGTCCGGCACTGTAAGGGGAATTAAGTTCTTATCAGATGAGATGGAAGTACCAAGCTAATTCAGCGCAGGCTGTAGAGGCAAAAGGGGTACGCACTTGCTGTCGAGGAGTGTATCAGAGAGGGATGGATACACACAAGGAATGGCTATTGGACAGTGTTGGCCCAGAAACAAATGGGGATGAAATGGTTATGAAGTCTGACACGGAGAATTGAAAGGGCTTTAAGCATTCCAGTGGATGTAAAGCACATTATTTTGTTTTAAGGGCAGAACTTGCTCACTTCGCAAAAGAAATTGCTTAATATAATTCCCTCTGACGAAAATGGATGTTCCTCTCAGTCACATGTCCCCAATGATAGCAAGTCATAATTAATGTGTTCTTTACCATCTCCAGTCTTTTTAAACCAGAAATAACAATTTTTAAAGTGGAGCCAGCCAAACTGGGCAGGGCAAATATTGACTCTCTCTGAAGAGAACACATTATTAAAAACACAAGCAAATCTGTCTCTCTCACCATGCAACCATTCCATGGTAAACCAAAAAGCGTCAGGTTGCATCAAGGAAAAAAGAGGAAACGCTGATTTAATGGCTCTGTTTCTCTTCCCATTGGTGTTAATAAGTAATGACTGTGAAATAAATAGAATTATATCAATGAGACTAGAATGAAATCCAGCCTTTGTATGAGAACAAAATAGGGAAAAAAGTCTCTTTTATGTGTGATAAATTTAACTAACTAGTTACTGAAGTTGGTGAAATACTTTTGTCAATTGGGTGTAAAGTTATAGCACAAAATATTGTTTACACTATAAAATATTGAAAAAACTTGCAGTTAGTTTTTTGGCGTGACATAAAAGGTTACCAAGTTTGATGATGTCTGGCGAAAAGTTTGTCTTTCCAAAATAGGCATTTTGATGAGAAGAGGTCCATTAATTTTCCAACTAATGCAATTAACATGCAGAACTTCAAAGCTGCTTACATGTTGCTGGAGCAATTTTATAAAAACTTGCAAAATTGTCAGTTATTGGAGGTGGACTTTGCGATGTGCTAGCAGCAGCTTAAAAAAAGAATTAACCCTCCTTAACTCCATTTCTGAAACCAATTGTCCTCATAGGTACTTCCCACAGTTTTTCCTTTTTCACATAGACTTTATTCTCATGTATTATAGAGGAAAAGACTGTTTTCTACCTTAAATGATAAATGAGATTATTTCTCAGATGTTGTTGGCTGTTAGTATAATTACTGGAGTAGGTTCCTTATATGGGAAAGACAAGATTTTAGGGGGCATTTGTTACAATGAAAATTGTCATCAAGAGAACAAATCTAGCAAGACAGTATTTGCTGTTTTAGAAAGACAGGGAATGTTATTGAGCCGTACGCTGACAGTCCTCTGGATCAACAGGAGGTTTTATGGCGGCTTTGCAAAACTAATGGCTTTCATGAGCTGTGAACTGATACTCCCTTCAAAGGGTTTTAATGTAGTACTTGAACAACAAAGACGTCTGCGGAGTGTATTTAAGTAGCATTGTGAGCTAACATACTGTATTAATATTTATAATTGTATAATAGTAATGCATGGTTAATATAAACTGTAGATATCTTATCCTTTACCATCCCCTCTGACAACTGCCAAAGCAAGTTTCCCACCTATGGAATCTAGAATTTCCTTTATTCCTTCAAGTTTGCCTCATATCTTTTTCTTTCCTCTACTCTCCGCCTGGGATGACTCTCCAGCCTGCCCAGGGCGTGGAGAAGGGTGTCACTTTTCACAACAAAATTGAGACGGTTTCATGGTATCACTCCCTGGCTGTGGGTCACAAAAGGGCTGCACAGGTGGATGGGTGAGAGTCTTCCATGTGTAAAACTGTGGACAGCTTTATTTGGGATCTCCTATCGTGTCATCTAGCTGGCCTAAACCCCTTGAAGACTACCCATAGAGACTACCTGGAGCAGATGTCCAAAATCTGCTCTACAGGAAACATGCGAAGAGTGTTGTACAAGACTGGGATCAGAGTTAATGCAGTGCCGCTTTCACATGAAGTGCCATGGATCTCTGACATGCTTTCACTTTAGATAATGTCCCTTCAGCTCCTAAATCAGGAAGGTGATTTCAAAATTACCATCCATTACTTGGAAAGATAATACATCTTCTAAACCATTCTTTTCCTTTAAATGTTGTACCACAAGAGCGATGGTTCTCTACAGCCCTTATAAAAGCAAAACTAAATTTCATTTAAGGAATAGACCTTCAGTCTCCTCATTCCACCCCTGTTCTTTATCCATAAGAGTCTTCTCCATCCCCCCACCCATGGCAGAGAAATTGAAAGGTCAATGCAGAGTACATCTCAGTATCTTTTATAGTATCATACATTGACCAAAAGTTTAAATATGGAAAGTATTACAGTACTATGCTAAGTTACATGATTAGAAGCACATTTTGCTGGAGATACGATCTGTGTTACCAACAAAATAAGTATGTATAGGATCTGGTTTAACTTAGTTATCCTTTTGTCCTTTTTTTCTGCTTATTGTTATGTAACAGTTGTGATGGTGAAATGCATAATGACTATTCCGGACAGTATGATAGAGCATCATATGGCATTTATATTGGAGGGTAAAGCATATAAACATATGAAAGTCATTTAAAGATACAATTAAACTTCTAAACAAAGAACTTCATAAATATTTCATTTGAAAACTCAGCATCAACCAACTACCTGCGGGCTAAGGGGACTTTTTTTTAATACAACATAATAAAGATTTAATAAAAATGCTGTTGTTAGAGGTGCAAGTGTGTTAACTCTCTCTGACAGAGGGCTATTAAAATGTATCCTTCAGTCAGTCCCTTCTTGCGTTTTATTTAAACCAGCAAGGTCCTGTGAGTTTACTGCCTAGGATTATGGTAAACAATAGAAGCAATATTCACAAGTTATATTGTATTGTATATCTCCATATAACCCTTTAATTTAGATGACTCTTTTCATCCTGGGGATTTTCTGCTAGTTGGTAGGAATTCTGAACTATCCGTATAGTCTGTGATGGGTTTTATTCAAGTCAATCGTTTGCTGTGCTCAGTACAACAGACTTTGTGGGTTTTCTTTCAATGTAGGGCTCGTGCTGGATCATCTATTTTTCATGACTAAATCCACCATTCCAAAGATGTGGTATATTTGCCATTACATGAAGATTTTAAATCTAGAGTGAATATGATTCTGAATCATGGTCTGTAGCAAATAAAAAATTATGTGAATAATGCAGAAATTATTGTGAGAGATTTATAGTATGTTATGCAAGACAGATTAGGCAGTCATAAAACCCTCTTTGTCTTTAAATGGTAGGAACTATTGAATAAATGTGATTTTTAAATATCTTAAGCACTCCAAACTGATATTCCTTGAATATCACTACCGTATTTCGTTCCAGGACAGTGTTTTGTAATAAAATTGTTAAAAAGTCAGTAAAAGACATTTTAATGTTTTGAGGTAAGTCCTGGCCCATGAGACTGGAATCCAGGGCAATCAGACATTCTGCAAATTTTGGGTATTGACAGAATAGGAAAATGAGAGAGAAAGATGAAAAAGGAGGGTTCACCAGATAGTAATACACAGAGAAAATGAAAATACGTTATCTGAAGATTCATTATGCTCCATTGAAGCAGCCAGAAAATGTCAGAGGTTAGGCCCTAGACTAGCCATGCTTTAATACAGGGAAGCAAGGAAGCTCAAGGACTCTAACTTAATATTTGCTTTTCTTTTTTCCTGGCAGATTAAAGTTATGTTTTGTGTTCTTCTGTTTTTGCACTGAGGTGAAGAAAGCTCAAGACACTTGCTGTGTTAAGGTGGAGAAGTATATGTGTCTTTATTTTTCAGGGTCAGGATGTGATATTTCATATTTTTGCATGTTTGTTTTTTCTCCTTTTCATTGCACTAGGACACTTTTTAATAGGACTTTTCTTGATATTTGTTTGCACACATAATATTTTGTTATGTTTAAAGGTTTTATAGGTGATAGAACTGCCTATTATTAAAATTACCTAATGCTTCCTATTATGAAACCTTGATTTCGTCTACGTATAATACTGCCAAACTGTAACTGTTTTGACTGAAGTTTTCCATGCCAAGTAGCTGTCCCAGGCTGTACTTTTCTGGAAAGCTGCAGCCAAAATACTTATACCATTTCTAGGAATGATGCAAGGAAAAAGTATGTATTTTTGCCCATGTCACTGAAGTTCTTGAAATCCGTGCTTCGAAATGTGCCAGTGCTCCTAAACCTAGGGAAAGAAAAATGAAAATATTCAAGGGGTTGGGTTGGCAAGAAGAGGTACGCCTTCGGTGACTTTTTTGCTACTTCAGTAAAGGTGCAGATAAAAACCCTTAAGTTTTATGGATTAAAAACTCCAAATCATCCTCGGGTGTCTCAATGTCCCTAGATCTTTCTCTGCCCAGTAGGCACCAACCTTCACCAAGAGACTGAGCGTGCCCCAGCTCACAGCGATAGAGATGAAGACGGACTTTCTGGCTTATGTGGGCACTAAAACGAGAGCAGGGAACTGGTCTTGCATTATACTCTTTATGACAGTTATCTGTTTCCAGCCATAAACCTTCTTCTGTCACAAAAAGATAAAGCAGGAACCATGTGATCAGATGCAATAGAAACAAAAGCTGAATTTGAGAAAGAAAAGGGCTGGACTGAAACAACATATTTAGAGAGACGAGGCCTCGGGGGTGTAGGGGGAGCTAAAGGAAAACAAAGAGGAAACTAGAGATAGAAAACTGAGATTAACTGGGCAAAGAGTCAGTAACAGAGAAAGTGGAAGTGGGAAGTGAGACATTATTTGGATTGATAATTCAGGGCATCAAAGAGTAGGAAATTCTACTTTAAAAGTTCGCCTATGTATCGTGACGCAACCTTTAGTTAGAGATGCATATGTTTTTACTTCTAGGATCTCTGTCCCAATGAGGGGATGGAGGTTATCTCTCTGGAGTTTGTATGACAGATAAGTCTGTCTTCATCACCCATTTGTTGCAGAAGTGGGAAGGAATGTAAAGCTGAAGCAAGAGATTTCAGTAAGAGAGAGAGGCTCATAATGAAGATGTGGATGCTAGTCTAGACAATCGAATTCTCTTCCCGTCTCAGCTCTAGATACATGATACTGGGAAAGTAACTTAAAAAAACCTTTGCATAGATTGCTGCTAATAGAATGTGCTTCATTTTCTTGGTACCCACCCTCAGATTGTGGAAACAAATTTGAAGAAGTGCTGAAGACTCCCAGCTGGAACTTAGGTCAATGGGAGCTGTAAATCAAACCCAAGGTATTTCAAACTGGATACTCAAAATTCATGGGTATTATTAACTGTAATCTCCCCGCTTCAGTTCCGCATTTGTGGGATGTGCCTAAAACCCATCATCTCACATGGATATTGTGGATATAATTAATATTTGTAAAGCTTTCAAAACTATACTGGTGAGCACCATAAAAGAAAACTCATGGGGAAGTTAATAAATGTCTTTAGAGAAGGGTTTGAATAGCGTGCAACAAAGATGGCATGAGGCCATCCATTGAACAATGGGACCATGTATTGAACAATGAAGCAAATATTGAACAGCTGTTCATTAAGTAAACACCATCTAATCTGAGCACTGAAAGGGCTGGGGTGCTGTGGAAAAAAGTTTGTGATCATGTAATTAAAGCCTGTATCAAAATACATATGCCCAAGATAAATCAGTTGAGGCTGCATGGGCAAATGTATTTCTGGCATGCTCTCACTTTTGCATATGAGTTTAAAATGTTTTTTAATGTTATTTTTTATACATGCATGTTCAATAAAAATATGTGCTCACCTGTTAATGAATACAGCAAGCAACAGAAATAAAAAGATGGGGAAAATAGAAAAAACATGGAGCTTATGCTGAAAAAGAGCGTCTGTGAATGGAGAAGAAGAATGAAGTGGATGCAGAGAAGGGAAGAATATGGAAGGTTGTTCTCATCAGTGCCTGGGAGGTCTGTAGGAGAACATGGAATGACTTTCATTCTCCATCATATAAATGCTTCATATTTCCAGTTGAAAAGTGAACTTAAAGTAATGGTTTTCAAATCCACTTCTGAAAATGAGATGTGGAATTCCCATTGATATCATCAACTGTTGAACCTTTTAGGCAGCGTTCAAAAAATCCCAGCCTTAGAGTTTTCCACATCCATAACAGATCAGCGTGCGCTTCATTGGCGTCCGGCTGACTTCCTAAACAACACTGCTTTTCCAGGAGCTTAGCAAAAAATTGACTACAAGTTCACAGATATTCACTTATCCGTGTGCTCGTTCAGCATCTTCCATCATGTTTGAGTAACACTTTGCTGTTACAAGTGTCTTAGATCTTATAGCTCTTATTGCAAATATTTTTCCCTTGACTTTTACTGTGAAACGAGTGAAACTGAAGTTATAGCTAAGAAAAAAATCTGAAAATACTTTGCACAAGAATTGACACTGGAAGACAGTAAAATCATGTAGAATATATTACACAGAGCTGTCAATGAGTTGTCCTTTGTAGTCAGAGAACTGTGTTCATTTGTGTTCTCTTCAAATGCACATTTATATCCCTTTTTATTTTTTTTTTTGGTCACACGCCTTTTTGCAGACCATTCATGAAGGGTCACTGAGCAACTGCTGTCCATAATTCTCTTACTGTTATTTTATGTTCTCTGCCTTTTGGGCTCATTAACTTATCACCTCCTGTCTAAGACAGGTACTCTTTGGTACAGTTATTGTAGTTTTTACAAGATTTTATAATATTCAGTTTGACAAAGTTGGAACTTCTAGCTACTTGAGCAACAGTATATAAAAAGGTTAATCCAGAGTGAATTTGTTTCAATAATTTTTAGACTAAGACTAAACTAAATATTGCCCCAAATTGTTGTTAAAAATAAAGACCTAGAAGCGCAAGGAAGAGTAAAATAAAGTGAGAGACAGACTGGGTGCAGTTGCTATTCATAAATACTGATATTCTGTACACTTATCCCCATGATATTGCTATGATTTGGTCTTTCAGAAGTGCATTCTAAGTAAAAGTTACACTGAAGATATTAAAATATGTTTCTTGACCTAACCATTTAATGTTAACAGAGGTAAGGATGATCATAATGATTTTGAGGGTCTCTGGGTCAGAACTAGAGGTTCTTTAATAAAAGCTTTTTACTTCACATAACTTGACCTTTATACTGAGGTTTTATTATTTCTATAACATATCCTTTACGTATAATTACTTGTGCTTCTATAAAATGCTAGCCTTGGCTGTTTGGAATGATGAATTGTAACAATGATTTTTTTATGGTACTATTAGAAAAAAAGGAAGAAAAAGCTTTTTAAAGAGACTAGCGTTGCACTCTGCAACCCAGGGCACTGTATTAAATACACCGAATTTCCCTTAAATACACATGACACAGCTTCGTTGTTAAACTCCTTTTGAAGTTTTCTTTACTTAACTTACATTATCTCAGTGGGCAATCATTCCCTGGAACATTTTGAAACAAATGGTAATTTCAGTTCTAACCAGCACACAGTCTTTCAGAAAACACTCTTCGCCAATCATCATGCCATGTTCTGGCCTGTAATTTAAATAACCTTATCAGGCTAGAGAAGAGAAATGCACAAATTATGAGAATACCGTATATTCTGATTATGTAAATGAGCACTAGCAATATTATTTTCATAATATGTAACCCAGAAAAAGAGAGAAACTACACTATCAAATAAAAGAAGATTAATGAACATGTGTAATGGGCGAATATTGGGGTAAGTGCGGTACAAAACATCAATACTGCTTCAGGAATTTTAATTAGGCCATTATCCGTAACATGTTTCTTATGAATTTATTTTATTTTTACTTGCTTTGCAACTTAAGAAATTTGGAACTCTATGAATTCAAAGCAGAGTTTAAAGTTAAATAAAAGCAATATGATGTGAAAAAAAGATTATATTTTTAGTTTATATCAGATGTCTTAGTAAATTAAATTACTTAAAACAATAGGGCTCCACAGTGTATTTATTCTGATTCTATAGAATTCTAAAGTAACAATTTTTATATTAAAATGAAACTTGAAATCTGGCCTTTTCCATCCAGATTTTTATTCAGATTGTGAGTGGGTTTTAATGTGCTTAGAATTTATGAGACTATCAATGCTCCCATAAATAGTTCAAACAACGAGAAGTCTCATAATTGAACATTCGAAATTTAAAGTACTTAAATCAGTTCAAACATACATTCTTACATAGTAAAAATGCACAACCATGATTTTCTTTCCTGTAGACACAAAATCCCACAGTTATTCTAAGGTCTAGTTATTGGTATATACAGCATAGTTATTTGGTACTAAGTATTCTTTTGCAGCTGGTCAGTAAAAATTTAGTTAAAGCCCTCTGGTTAATATGATTCGAGAATAAAGGAATCTCCTTAGAAATTACTTAAGAATAAAATCACCATGTTTCTAAAAACTGCATAGGTAGAATTATTGTTGAGTGGTTATAGTAGAGTATGCCTTAATTTCCCCAGGTAAACAAACTCATATTTTGACTTTGTGATTAAAAATTCTTCTAAATTTGGCTTCTTTAATTTTGTTTTGCTTTGGTTTAACTCAGTGGTGGGCAATTTACCCACATCTTTAGTATTATTCTTCTTTTATTTGACAAAATTTTAAACCAACTGAGAATGCATTAGTTTATAATTTATACCCTTCTAAATTCAAGATTCTTTTTTTTTTGAGAAACAGTTAGTTTCAGGTGACTGTACAAGTGTGTGGAGGGGTTCTACCTTGTATTTGTGTGATATAATTTTTGTCACGTGTCTTTGAATGCAAATATAGTTTAGAGTTTAAAAAAGTGTTATTTAGAATGTGTAAGACACTTTCTGCACTCATTTTTCTCCAGTTGTTCAACTTATTAAATTAACATGTTACCTATAAATGAATTATAAATTCATCTTTGCAGTTTCTAAATAGCATCTGTCTTAAAGCATGTTAACCCTTCAGAGAACAGAGTTACTGAAACTCTACCCAAGTCACTGGAGAGTCTCCTTCATAACATTGTACTGCTTAGGGAACTTACCTTTTCTTGAGGTTGAAGACATTTGAAACTGGTTGGCTGTGTGGTTATGAATGAAAATGTCTTGGAAAAGAAAGAAAAAAAAGGCAAAAAGTAACCTTCATCTTCATCTAGCTATTAGAATACCATAGAATGGTTTGTGTTGGAAGGGACCTTAAAGATCATGTAGTTCCAACCCCCCTGCCATGGGCAGGGACACCTCCCACTAGACCAGGTTGCTCAAAGCCCCATCCAGCCTGGCCTTGAACACCTCCAGGGATGGATCTTCCACAACTTCCCTGGACAACCTGTTCCAGAGTCTCACCACCCTGACAGTACAGAATTTCTTCCTAATATCTAGTCTAAATCTCCCCCCTTTCAATTTAAAAACGTTACCCCTCCCCTGTCAGGGACACTGCCTGATAAAGAGTCCCTCCCCAGCTTTCCTGTAGGCCCTCCTTAAGTACTGGAAAGTTGCTATAAAGTCTCCCTGGAGCCTTCTCTTCTCCAGGCCAAACAACCCCAGCTCTCTCAGCCTCTCCTCATAGGAGAGGTGCTCCAGCCCTCTGATCATCTTCATGGCCCTCCTCTGGACTTGCTCCAACAGCTCCATGTCCTTCTTACACTGGGGGCTGCAGAGCTGGATGCAGGACTCCAGGTGGGGTCTCACAAGAGCACAGTAGAGGGGCAGAATCACCTCCCTTGGCCTGCTGGCCACACTTCTTTTGGTGCAGCCCAGGATGTCGTTGGCTTTCTCGGCTGCGCGCACACATTGCCGGCTCATGTTGAGTTTGTCATCGACCAACACCCCCAAGTCCTTCCTGGCAGGGCTGCTCTCAATCCCTTCATCACCCAGCCTGTAGTGATACCAGGGGTTGCCTCGACCCGGATGTAGGACCTTGCACTTGGCCTTGTTGAACTTCGTAAAGTTTGCACAGACCCACCTCTCCAGCCTGTCCAGGTTCCTCTGGATGGCATCCCTCCCCTCCAGCATATCAACCGCTCCACACAGCTTGGTCTTGTCAGCAAACTTGCTGAGGGTGCACTCCATCCCACTATCCATGTCTCCGACAAAGATGTTGAACAGCATGAGTCCCAGTACCGACCCCTGAGGAACGCGACTTGTCACTTCTCACCACTTGGACATCAAGCCGTTGACCAGAACTACTTGAGTGCAACCATCCAGCCGATTCCTTATCCATCGAGTGGTCCATCCATCAAATCCATGTCTCTCTAATTTAGAGACAAGGATGTCATGCAGGACAGTGTCAAATGCTTTGCACAAGTCCAGGTAGATGACATCAGTTGCTGATAGGTGATAGATGGCATTATATGCATCAACATGTGTGTAGAACAGGGAAAACATGATGTCTGACCTCTGGACCACTTCCATTTCTTTTGTCTAGAGTTGGCCTAATGCAATACTTGCTCTGGGGAACTGGGTCTGGGACCGGACATGTGCCCCTTCCAAGGGGATTGCTGGTCGTCCCCTCCTGTGCCCTTCTGGTCTTCTGACTTTTGCATTCCTGTACATTGACTCAGCTCCAAGGAAGACAAGGAAAATTTTGAACAATCTGCTTGAGGACGGCTTTCTTGAAGCACAGCAAACGAGGCATCACGACGCCTCAAGTTTAACATTGGGGTAAATTTTCTATACAGGAGGCAATTCTGTGTATGGCAAGCAGGGTGTAGAGCGTGGGGGACAACAATACAGCTACTATTGACCAATTGTGCAAAGACTGCCTTGCTTTTAATATCTTCGGTGGAGCCTGAACCAAGTGGAATTGAGGCATTTGTCCTGGGAAGACTGGATCACTCTTCCAAGGCTGGGTATCAGGATGCAAGTGAGGGTCAACTACTCCCTAAGGGCTGGGTAGCTGGGAGCCATTGCCAGCAGGGCAGGGCCCTTGCCAGCCCTGTCCCACTGCCTCCAAGCAAGAGAGCAAGGCAGGCCTAGGGATGGCAGCTGGGATCAGCCAAGAGTCGAGATCATCATGCAAGTCCATGGTGACAAGGCAGGCTGAGGTGAAGCCAGGAGCGTGAGTCAGGGACAGGAGCAGGTTTGGTAATGGTAGCTACAATCAGACACAGTCCAATGATCCCCAGGCTGGTCCAAGATTAAGCCAGGAACTGAGTCCACCCATCTGAGTCCGAATCAACAGTGTCCGTGGTCAGACATGGATACAGGTACACCTATGACACAGCTCATGGAGAAACTGAAGGCACCAGCCTGAGCTGAAATTCCTGGGCCCATCGGCAGGAGGTAAGGGTGATGGCCCCAAGGGAGGCCAGTCAGGGCCCTAACACCAAGTGTTTGAAATCGAGTCAAATTTGAACCTAGGGTATGTTCCCCTACCAAAGTATTGATCAACAATCTTTGCTTCATCCCAAGAAGGTTTTTCAGCATCCCACCACTTGACCTCTTTTCCTAACTTGGTCGAGAATATTTTCCTGACTTATTCCAGTGGTCTACTTGTCCCCTTCTTTTAAAGAGTCTGAAAGGAACTGATCAGAATAAAGTTTATGCTTTGCATTGAGTGGCACAAAACAATGGATCTGTAGGTGTCATAGTTTTGTCAAATGAAACTATTTCCTTTATGTTGTCACAGCAGGAATTCAGACCATCTAACTATAGGCACCAAGCTTTGTGACATTTTTGGTAACAAATACAGTGTGTGCAGTGTAGTCATGTGTCTGGGCAAGTGTGAGTCCCTAGAAGAGAGGATGAATTAGAAATGCATTCTGAAGCAGTGATTAATCAGTGGATAAGTTGCACCATGCGCTGCAATGATGGAGTAGGATTATGGGAGTATCAGTAATATTCATACTCAACGGTGGGAAAGAGCAGCTGGTGACCAGTTCTCCTGGGAAGAGGAGTCAACAAGATCTAGCGCAGGAATCTGTACCATTCCATTTCAATGCTAATGAATATTTGAAATTAAAAGCATTCCACAAGATGTTTGCGATCCTATATGAAAAGACATGGGTGCTTACTCTCCTAGCTGTAGTAAGAGGAGGGATATGTAGGACTAGGCATTGCACATCCATGCTCCTGCAAGTCCTTCTCTAGACTCCACTGAAGAATTCAGGGCAGAAACCTCACTTAGATGCTTTTAATCATTCTTTGTGGTAGTCTCTCTTTCCTTCTGTTGTCACCATAAGAAATCTGTAAGATAGGTGACAGAGATACTGTCACTTTGAAACTTTTTGTATCTATAATTGCATTTTGGGGGGAATTATAGTCTTGTGTACAAACTATTAATGGGTTACATTATGGTAATCTAATCTACATCTACTCTATGTGTCCTTTTTGGGGTTTCTTGCTTTGCCATCCCCCTCTGTAAGCGCTTTGTGGAGATTCCACTAGGTCTTTCTTTTCAGAGTAGTGTGAGTTTCTTAATATCCCCATGGGCTTTCTGAGGTTAATTTTTTTTTCTCAGTAACTTTTATTTCTTCTCAAAAAAAAAACATTTTGAAGCTCTGTGGAATTTAGGGAGAGTCCTTCCATGCTCTTTTGGTTGTATTTAATTGTTTTCCTCATAAATCACATACTTTGTTTTGATGCAAAACACAGCGACAGAAGAGAATCTGACATTTTATGTAACTGGCATGTCATTTATAAGATCTCCATTAGACAAAACATTTGTTTAGATACTCTGTTGTTCATTTATTTTCATGTCAACACCAAAACCAACTGCAGAAATGAACAGAGATGAATAATAAAACAAACTGTTTTAGTATCAATGTACTCTGCCTAAGGCAATATACTGTGCAACTGGTGAAGAATGCTTATTTCCTTCCCAAAACCTCTGCTGAGAAACAGCTCTTATAAACAATCTCTTACTCCTTTGTCTTAAGGGACTATTTTCAACTATCTCCAAGACAAAATTTCAGTTGATATTTCGCTTAAAAGACTTCTATGGTTAATTGATAAATAATACCAATTATCAATTATGGTTATCTTCTCTACTGTTGCATTATCTTTGCTGCGTCTGCTCTTTGCCAATTGCTTTTCTCGGTGTAGTAAATAAAAAGGCAGAATACAGGAAATAAACAACAATGGTCTCATTAGCAGAGAGATTTGACAAGATACGGTTTCTGAGAGAAATATGTAAATCTGATAGATATTACAAACACAAATAAATATTTCAACTGATCTGCTGCAGCAATATCAATGTTCCTGTCATTAGAGCTGGGAGGATAAGGTTTTTCCTGAAGAAAGATGGTGGCTAGGAAGTAGTTGAGGTTGTCCTCAAAGCACGTTTACCACCAAGTTGCCTTGGGAAGAAAAAGGCAACCAGGAGTAATATGTCTAACTGTTAATAGTAGAAGTAGCCCATTCTCAAACATCATCTTTGAGAGATGGCCCTCTATGAAGGGGTTACAGTGGCAGCGGACAAGGGAAGAGCAACAGACATCATCTACCTGGACTTGTGCAAAGTGTTTGACACTGTCCCACACAATATCCTGGTCTCTAAATTGGAGAGACATGGAATTGACAAATGGACCACTCGATGGATAAAGAACTGGCTGGACGGTCGCACTCAAAGAGTTGTGGTCAACGGCTCAATGTCCAAGTGGAGACCAGTGACAAGTGGCGTTCCTCAGGGATCGGTACTGGGACCTGTACTGTTCAACATCTTTGTCAGAGACATGGACAGTGGGGTCGAGTGCACCCTCAGCAAGTTTGCCGATGATACCAAGCTGTTTGGCAAGGTAGACACGCTGGAGGGGAGGGATGCCATCCAGAGGGACCTGGACAGGCTGGAGAGGTGGGCCCAAGCCAACCTCATGCAGTTCAACAAGGCCAAGTGCAAGGTCCTACATCTGGGTCGGGGCAATCCCGAGCACAATTACAGGCTTGATGGGGAATGGCTGGAGAGCAGCCCTGAGGAGAAGGACCTGGGTGTGCTGATTGACGAGAAGCTCAACATGAGCCAGCAATGTGCGATCACAGCCCAGAAGGCCAACTGCATCCTGGGCTGCATCAAAAGAAGTGTGGCCAGCAGGTCGAGGGTGGTGATTCTGCCCTTCTACTCCACTCTCGTGAGACCCCACCTGGAGTACTGCATCCAGCTCTGGAGTCCCCAACATAAGAAGGACGTGGACCCGCTGGAGCGTGTCCAGAGGAGGGCCACGAGGGTGATCTGAGGGCTGGAGTACCTCTCCTATGAGGAGAGGCTGAGAGAGTTGGGGTTGCTCAGCCTGGAGAAGAGAAGGCTCCGGGGAGATCTTATTGCGGCCTTCCAGTACCTAAAGGGGGCCTACAGGAGAGCTGGGGAAGGACTTTTTACTAGGGCATGTAGTGACAGGACAAGGGGGAATGGCTTCAAACTGGAAGAGGGCAGGTTTAGATTAAGCATTAGGAAGAAATTTTTCACTTTAAGGGTGGTAAGGCACTGGAACAGGTTGCCCAGAGAGGTTGTTGAGTCCCCATCCCTGGAGGTGTTCAAGGCCAGGCTGGATGTGGCCTTGGGCAACCTGGTCTAGTGGGAGGTGTCCCTGCCTATGGCAGGGGGGTTGGAACTCGACGATCTTCAAGGTCCTTTCCAACCTAAACCATTCTATGATTCTATGATAACTCCCAGAGACTTCTGGGTGGACTTTTGTTAGGTAATGTACATGCAGTAAGTGTGCTGGTTCCAAGACCAGCATGAATCCAAGACTCAGGTATGGGGAAGTAATGCATGTGCAGTTCAGGTGATTCACAGATGTGCAGTACCTTAGCTGCTTTCTGGGAGCTCTACATCTATACACATATAAAAATTGAACATGTGAACCAAGTCTTTTATGTTAATGCATATGTGTCTCCAAATGTTGATGAAAGATGATGTGACTTACCCAACCAGAATGGTTAAACACCAGTGATCTAATTTACTCCCTTGCAAAAGTTAAATTATTCTCTGAAGAACAACTATGAATAGATTAGGCTGCCCCTTTTAAAATCTTACATCCTTTAGTTTCTTTTGTGAACTATGCTGTTGTTAAATAGGTGTCTCAGTTAATTTTGCCTGAATTCTCACTTTCCTGCTGCCATCCTACTCCTCCACTTAAACTATAAATACCTTCCTAAATAATTCTGTTAAAACTTCAGTGTTTAGGACTTTAAAATATATGTATGTTGTTATTGTATTCTCTCTTTGCTCAGCACTTAACTTTCTGATGTTCACACATTCATTTTGAATCAACTGCTATAAAACCTTGGACAATTTATGTATTTTCCTGTGAGTTCCCTCCACTTTGTCAATAACTTCCAAGGACCAAGGCAGGCAGGACCACAGAAAACTTTGGGAGATAAAAATAAAGAGAACATTTCTTTTCCTGTACATGTAGTTCAGAGCTGTATTTGCCTCTGCTACAGCCATATAACTTTGTAAATGTGCATTGAATTTACATTTGCCTCTTATACCAAAGTTTTCCCAGCAGTACTACTTGTTAGGTATCTTCTTCAATGTGAACTGAGTGTCTCTGCTCTGAGTTATTTCTTCTAAGAGTTTTTTTTCATATTAAGTAATACTTTTTTATCTGTTAGCATGATTTTTATTTTCCACACCCTTGTGTTAGTTATGTGCATTCAGAGGGTCTTGAAAAACTTATTATTTAATATAATGATTAGAAAGTTTCAGTAATATATTGCTTGCCAGAGGCCTCAGATGGCAGTTGAAAACAGGTATGTGAAGAATGGAAATCTGGTGAAGCGTACGTTGGGGCACAGGGAAGTGAAATTCTCTTTGACAAAGAAATAATTACGAGCATCAATCTTAAAGAAGAAAGATAGAAAAAATGCAAAACCCAACAGATGTCACAGTTTGGTTTGATGACCACAGTTTGGTTCAGTTAAGAGTCTTAGCTTCTGTTTTCTCTCTACTCAAGTCTTACATTTACTTCATGACCACTAGACACCAAAGCGGAGAATGTCTCACAGATACTCATGATAGCCTATAAGGGGCAAAGAAAAGGCTTACAAATAGAAAACCACATTTTTGATTCTGAAGACTGTTAATTGCATTCTTGGGTGGGGAGAATGTGTCCGAGTTTGGGTCTAGGAGTTACACCATGAAGGTATTCCTCTGCCTCTAGATGTTGCAGTTACTTCTTCTGTGGGACACCGATAAACACACAGCTATTTCCTTCTCTCATTTTATTGTCTTAAAAATTAATTAAATTAACAAATTCTTCCCATGAAAAATCTTTTGCAGCCATCTGGCGTCCTAATGAGTAAAAGAAAACTCTTGCTGCCAATTTTTCATATGAACAGGATAGTCACCCACAGCCGGAAGTGTAGCTTTCTTCTATTTCAGTTCCTTATGATGGCAAAAGGTTGACCAATCTCTTTAGTAAGGACAAAGAATTCAAATTCCAGATTTGGTCAGGTGAGAAATAGTCCACGAGTAGCTCACTGACTCTTTTACTGGTTTAACCTGAAATGTTATGCTGGTTTATGTCGGTTGGTTTACAAATGAGGGTGGAGACCGAGGAGGAGAAATTACCAAATTATTCCAACTTTCACAAGTTTATAGAAGAGTGTGGTCCTGGTTTGTCATAAAATAATTGCTAAATTTTCATACATGTTTCAGGCCTGAAAAAGATGATCAAAACTGAAGCTGAATCATAGAATCATAGAATGGTTTAGGTTGGAAAGGACCTTGAAGATCATCGAGTTCCAACCCCCCTGCCATAGACAGGGACACCTCCCACTAGACCAGGTTGCCCAAGGCCACGTCCAGCCTGGCCTTGAACACCTCCAGGGATGGGGCCTCAACAANAGATCTCCCCGGAGCCTTCTCTTCTCCAGGCTGAACAACCCCAACTCTTTCAGCCTCTCCTCATAGGAGAGGTGCTCCAGCCCTTGGATCACCCTCGTGGCTCTCCTCTGGACATGATCCAGCAGGTCCATGTCCTTCTTATGTTGGGGACTCCAGAGCTGGATGCAGTACTCCAGGTGGGGTCTCACGAGAGTGGAGTAGAAGGGCAGAATCACCTCCTTTGACCTGCTGGCCACACTTCTTTTGATGCAGCCCAGGATGCGGTTGGCCTTCTGGGCTGCGATCTCAGCGAATGCTGAGAGACCTTCAGTGAAGGACGTTCTCCAAAAGAATTCAGTGACTTGAGTATTTAACTTAAAGCACCCTCAATATTTCTGACACAACTTTGTTCAGCATTTAACTAAGTATTATCTCTGATACGTGCCCAATCTATACTCAGGTTTTGGATTGCTTCTTAATGCAGGCTTCTTTTTCTATATGTTTATTGTTGAGGAGTTTATAAGAATCATGACTGTTAAAGCCCTGTTTGTGGCTGTCAAGGATGGATTTCTATATTGGTAGAGATTCCTTCTAAAATCAGTTGAGGCCAATGGGATGCAGGAATCATTCCACCGACTCAAGTTGAAGTTTTTCCTTTGGATGTATTTATTAGAAATGGTAAAATCGAGAGGACATTCCATGAATAATTTATTTTGCATTCAATCATTAATCTATGTTGATTGTCCCAATTAAACAATAAATGTGACATTTCAAACATTTCCAACCTATCCATAGAATGCAATTCAGAAAGGTGCTTTTCAAATGATAAAGTTAAGAAGCACACAACTGTCAGGAAAAATGCCTTCTCTGGTTAAATAAACTGCTCTTTGTGGTTTTTTACACATGTACATATACCCATATTTTATTCTGTATAGTACAGAAATGTCAGTAAAGTGCGTAAGCTTTGCCAACTGGAGGGATTTCTGTATTCTTTTTTTTAAGGAGATGTGCAATAGACAGGAACTTGCTAGATTTCCAGATGCTTCTGGTAGATCAGGTGGTGGCTATGTTCTTCTGTCAGATGTAATTTATTTTTTTTCTTATCTTTGAAGACTGGTGCATAAGTGTTCTCAATGGAATGTAGTATTCACAATACAATTCTACATTAATTGTGCTTAAAAAGAAGGTGGAAAATTCATCAATACCCATAAGTAATATTTGTAATAGCTTAGGATGCGATAGCTTCTTTTCATCATTGTCAGTCTTTCAGTCAAGACTGAGTGTCTTTCTAAGGATGATAAGTTCAAGGCAAGCAGTAGTTAAGAAAATGATGTACCAGCTATTGGTTGGGCCCTTTGACTTGTATATTTTGAGAGTCCAGACCAGTAGCTTTTCTTCACTTTCTAGACCTACACAAACTGTTGGTACAGGGCAAAAATGTCAGTGTTTTTTTTAACAAGAAATGACTTAAAATGTTATGCATGATATTGACTTATTAGCTAGGGAGTAAAAATCATAAGTGCAGTGGCTATAATGAGATATCTTTTAAGAAAATCAGTTTTCTAAATACTGTCTTTAAGTATTAGAAGTGGTAAATTTTCCCATTCCTAGTGCCATGTTTGGACAAAATCGGCTATGACAGAGTTACTGCTCTCTTTCACTCACCATAGAACTTACGGATTTTCGTCTATACCATTTTCCTCTTTCCTCATATCAGCTGTTTTCCACGTACCCATGAAAAGGGTTGACATTGCCGTAGCTGTAATTTTGGCATGGTGGTAACTTACGCTGTGGTTGCACCTGTATGAAGTGATGGCTTTGTTGAAGGATTTTCCCCCTTTGCCAATAAAATGCCAAATTATTTCCTACTCTCTTGATTTGTTTTACAAAAAAAACCCCAAAAAACAGATTAATGTGTGGTTACATTTGCTTTCCAGAATGTGACTGCTTTTTTTATAGTGTGCTGGCTCTACTGCTGATACGTTCTTTCATGGTCTGAACCTACTCCCATTGAAATCAATGGAGAAGTTCCCGTTTATTTATTGAAAGTAGCATTGTAGTCTCATTAATAGGGTGAGTTTTACCTGTTTATTACAGTCCCGGTGCCAAACCTCTGTATTGGACTTGTAGCTCCACTGAAGTCACCAGAGGCATGTGGATTCAATACCAGCTGAGAAGCTCTGTGCCTTGCAGTCATATCTTTCTTTTCTTCACTGCGCTCTCCCAAATATTGTTTTCTTTGAGAATATGGTTTCCAGCACTAAGCTCTGTCTTTAACCGGCTATTCACTCTGTACAAATAGAAGGAAGGAATTTTTTTAATGACTGTACTTAGTGTTTGATACGGTGTCAGATTGATACTGGGAAGAAATCTACAGTTTAGCTCACCTGCTGTCCCAGCTGGGCGTGCTGTCTGTCTGCCAGGGTTTTTTTTTTTTCCATTTCTTTTTTTTTTTAATAAAAGGAGACCAAGAAAATGGAAATAAAAATCACAGTTATCAGAACAATAAGAAACAAAAATTCAGTGCATGCATATATTACATCCCGTTGTACCTAAAAGTTCTTTCCTCAGGCAAAAAAAGCAAAGTGGTAAAAGACTGAACTTGACCCAACAGATTGTATACACCTTATCTGGCAATATTAACATGCACTTGAAAGTTATTAGTGCCCCAAACCTTTCAATACCAAAGTGTGCCCTAAATGTTATTTGATACTAGATGTTACATAAATCTGTATTTTCATTACTAAGCAACTTTAGGATATGTAGTGTGTGTTTGAAAAAAGGCATGGTAATAACTCACTAATAATGGGTGCCATGTGGGGGGAAAAAGGCAATATTACCTACCTAAGAAATATAAAACATGGTTTATATTTTCAACAGTTTGAGAATGAAATGAAAACAGAATATTTGGTGCACCTGTAAAAACATATTTGATCATAATGGCAAGTACAGCATTCTTAGTGTGGGATTCATATTTCATAACTCATGTTCAAACAAGAAAAATGATTATAATGTTAAGTATTTCCTGAGTTTATTTTGATGGATGGCAGAATAAGTATCTTTTACTCATTAAAATACAGATTGGTATAATTTAATAAATGAATTTAATACACAGATGTTCAAGACTGTTTGAGCAGAGTGCATATTAATCAACTTCTCTATAACTGATCCTCTTTTATATTTTTTAAAAGAAATTTGCGGGAGCCAAAAGTTTATTAGATCTGTATGATCTCCGTCTGGTATCAGATATCAAGTATGTTATTTGAATCATGTCAGGTGATCAAAGTGTTTCTTTTTGATTGATGAACCTGTAAACACCAAACTATTTGAGTGGTCATTGCTTTTGCATCTGTTTGAGACACTGACACATCCTTTGAAAAAATGGCCAAGATTTTTAAGAGTGACTTGCAATACTGGGAACTTCACTTTTGGGTGCCCTACAGAAGACTGATCTTTAGACAGTATTAAGTACTCTGGTTCGAAAAGCTGTTTCAAGTTAGATACTTCCAAGATAGGGCCCCAGAATAATTTGTCACATACGAGAATCGTAACCAAGAAATGCAGACCCTGATTTTTCCTATTGTTTATGAACGCTTTTGCTTCACTCGTTTTAGTGGAGTTGCACGGGATTTACATGCGCATAAATGAGAAAAGAAATAAGCGCATCATTCTTTAAAGCGTGGATTATGGAAATATGTGGAGCTGCAAAGTATCCAAGTAAGCTTATAGGAAGTATTTGCAGAAAAGACTGGAGCTCACATAAGCCTTGGCCTAAGACCTGCAGAAGAACCTCACTGTCCTGCTACCCTTAATGCACCCGAAGGAGCTTGGCCTCGTCAGTGGGCTCCATAGCCTCGAGAAGGTGCCCAAGCACCCTGCGGAGAGATGCTCAGGAGTGAGGACACCTAAATACAGCACTCTCAGCTGCCTTTGCTTGCCAAATGCTGAACACCTGCATGTTTCTGAAATCAGTAACATAAATCCCTTCCTTCAGGATCTGCAGTTTGGTTGTCTTTGTTGAAATAGTGCTCTGTCTTGTTTTGGTGATAAGTTAGAAGGTTCTTGAAGCAGGATGTGTGTATGGTGCCCTCCTTGAAGCAGATCAGGACACCATCGTGTGGGAGATGTATGAGGATTCGAATCCATTCTCCTCCTCCGAGAAGTGACTTAAAAAAAATCAGGTGCTAGGCAATTCTACAGTGGGGCTGATTGCATTTATGCCACTTTGCACACAGGACCTCACGCTTTCTTGTGCTAAGAGGGACCATGAGTGAGCATGATTGCCTACAGTCATGTATGGGTGAGCGAGGGTACCCATCCTCCAAGAGTCATTGCCCCTGCCCTGATTTAGAGCTTCTGCCACTGAGCAGTTGAGTAAAACTGAAGTATTTCTTCCTCTTTGTCTCTTTCAATAAAGGTTTTGGTCTTCAGCATTTGTTCCTGTCTTGTAGGTGAGCTCTGAGCTTACATCTCAGCTTGTAAAGTGCGCAGGGGTTGGCACCATCTGGCCACATCCTCATGTTGAACAGGATGGTCAGGTGCAAACAGTATGTTGGGAATGTTTCTTGGCTTTTGCTAACTTCCTGACTGTGCCCAGAAATTTCGGAGAGTGCTAGTTGGCCGGGGCTATAGGCATGCCAGGGAGTACTCTCATAAATTCACAGAGTAGCTGATTGAATGCCATTATGTGTGCCGGAGCGCTGGTGCTGCTGAAGGTGCCGGTATAGATGCAGCCACATGGTTCCTCCTAGATTAAACGCTGCAGGTAAATCTAACTGGGAGGTACCTAGTTTATGAAACTCATTTGAGCAGAGATGTGAGAGAGTCAGGTACATTCTTGTCCCTCAGGGCAAGAAGCTGGATGCTTGGCAAACTGGAAAGGAGCACTACTGGGTGTTGCCAGGGTTGAAGAGCAGCTAAGAAGGCTCCAGTGTTCACAGCGAGTGTTGCAGGCATGTGCGTGCATTGGTGATGTTTGATCATAAAGGGCAAACTGACTCTTTATTCCAGACTTTATCTTTAAGGGGGAATACCAGATTAGAGGTAGAATGGAAGTAGAAACAGAGAGGCACGTAGTTGTCAAATTACTTGAGTTCACTGTTCTGCCTCGTGACAGCACACTCCACAGGTGTGTTCCCTGTGGTCAGGTAAAGCATTTGGGAAGAGGACAGTAAACAAAAGTTTTAGGTGATCACATGTTTCCCTTCAGGTATGATTAAGCCTCTCAGTGCTCAAAAGAAAGACTTTCTCACCTTCGTAGGAGCAGCAGCCCTTCCAGTCACCCTGACATCAAAATTGGTACCCAGGTGGGCCACTGAGAATCAACTGACTTCTGTGTTTGTCCCTGACTGTGCTCCTACCTATTTACCAGAACATCTGGGGGAAGATAGTGCTGCAGTGACTCTGTCAGAGTTCATTTGGGGGCTGCCAGTGAGCACGATGGCTTGACTGATTTGTACACAAATTTCTGAATCTTTCTGAACTGCGTGTTCTTGCTCCTTCACTGCCCAGCACCTTGCAACCATTTGCACCTGTACAGAGTGAGTGTAAAAAACTGCCAGTGCAGATGGCAACAATTCTCACCTACTTTGCCCAGGTTTTAAAGCCTTCACAAACTGCAGGGCAGCAGGAAATCATGTTGAGGGGCTTTTTCCATTTCTGCTGTGGCTCATTCTAAGGTACATGGCTCTACTTCCCCAAAAGGAGAGGGATGCAAGAGTAGTAAGTGGAAGAATTCTTTGCAGCAACCTTTTCATCTCTAGTAGTGAACAGGAAAAGTACAGCTTTCCTTTGTTTTTCAGATAACTTAGCTATGATATCATAATGATAAGAAGTTTGCCTTAATGTCTGCTTCTGTAACGTATCAGCCAGATAATCAGTTTCTGCTCCAAGAATTTTAACGAGAGGTTTGTGGTCTGCAATCAGAACAGCTTCTTCCAATGTAAAGACTCATGGAATGTCCTCATACCAAAATACAATAGTCAGAGGGTGAGTCTTGTTTCATATGTTTCATGAAAGTGGAAGCAATTAGCCTCTTTGTTCCATTATTATTTTAGGTGAGAAACATCTATACCTACAGCTGAAGCATTGTCAACTGAGAGGGAAGAAGGGGAAATGTAATGTTTTTTTCATATCTTAACTTCTTGATTGCATTAAATAACTTCTTAAAGTTTTCAGTCCCAAACTGTCCAGCTAACATCTTTATTGTTGGATTTATTAATGTGGATAAGTCAGAGAGAAATTTGCTATAATAATTAATTGTATGTAAAGAGGATCTGTAACAATGTGTTCTTTGGCACAGTGCTTTTTTTGTCATAAGCTTACTTGCTCTGGAAGTAGTTTAAAGCCCTACACATCACTTTCATAACCCAGTCAGTTGCTTGTGAATGGAAAAAGCCATATTTGTCCTTTTTCTTACCTTTTTGAAATTGCGTTAGACATTACAGCACAGATTCCAGGCTTCTCAAGCGTGTTTTCTCGCTTGCATTTGAATAAAAATTTCTCTCCGCTTATATCTTGCATACTTGGTCTATTATAAATTGAGATGTCGCTAGTACACCAGCTATGTGCTGCTATTCCAGAAAAGAACCTTATTCATGTTAATGATGATGCATATCAAGACCCTGGTTCCAACTCCATCTGCTGGTAAGCCTGAGACAAACCTACCTTTGTAAACTTCTGTTCCCCATTTAGTAATGGAAACATTCTTTGGCAACTTTTGCATAGGACCTGGGAATAATAATTACGTAGGCCACAAGTCACATCGTTCTGAGATTTTTCTTGACTCCAGAATGTGACCTTCTGTGCTTCAGAAAGAGACATTATTTGGGGTAATCTTAAGAGAGACAACCTCTAGTTTTAAGGACAGGGTTTTTTACAACACTGACCTTTTACCGTTTCCTCCAAACTTGATGTTCTAATTGTATCTGTATTAACTGAAGAATATGAGACCAATTACGACAATGATTCATATATAAAATAGTTCACTAATGTACATTTATTGAAAAGCACAGCACACAGATTCAAAGGTTCTTTCTTTACATCTGGCTTAATTATTTCCAAGTCTCAGGCTGTACAGTTAATGTTTCTTTTGTAAAGAGAAAACAGCAACTAACCTGTTTCTGAACATCACATTGCCTTCCTTTTCCTTCTTCTTCTGATGTTAATGTAGCTTAGAGAAACTACACACGCTTGACAGAGTTGACCTACCTATAATATGTTTACATAAATGCGTGTCCACTTCTGATGCTTAAAGAGGTAATGGCTTTAATGGAGGTTTTTGAATAAGAATCTTTGCAAAGTCCTGCTGGCACCAGTGAGTTATGAACCAACCCCATGGTGATGTCTTCCTTTGTAGAACAGTGTTGTGCTATTGCAGACAGGTTAGTATCAAGTTTTGGAGACCTTCTGCAGTTTTGATTCTTGTAAAATGGGACTCAGAAATCTGGGTACTCTTGGCAACTTGTAAAATCTCAACTAATAAGCAACCCACTGAGAAATCTCTTTGTGTGTACTGTTTTTTTGGTGAAATAACTCAAAGAATTTTTTTCAAGAATAATAAAACCCAAGGCAAGTTGGATGGTGAGCCCCAAGGATTAGGGTGTTTTTTATAACTTCCCCATCTTTTGTGCCTTTGGCACTCCATCTCTTGCAACAACAGATATCAGGTACCTCACTTAAGAACTGCTTATTAAAGCAATAATCACTGATCTTCACAGTGGGAACTGCAGTACTGAGCCAAAGTTACAGGTGCCAACTCTGCCATATTTGGCAGCAAATCTTTATACATCATCTACTGTCCTGCTGCTTTTTTGGCTGTTAGTCTAGGAATTCCAGGCAATTGGCAGGCTTGTTGGAGAAGCTCAATAGCTCCAGTGAAGCTGCCCTGTGCTCAGATATCCTGAGCAAATGGCCACTGCAGATGTACAAATTGACTTCACGTTTGTCTCATGGGTTTGATGTGTGAGATCAATTGCATCAGCACGGCAAGGCTGCAGCAAGTTGAATTTTGTGGCTATGCCCATGATAGTACATCAGTCAGTGCTGAGATGTTTCTGAGGGCTGGATGCTGGTTGTGTACCAGCGAAGTGTTCAAAGGCCTCTGCCATTGTTTTGCCTCGGGCTGACTGGAAGCAGCCTTGTCACAACACTCTGGTGCTACAGTTGAGCTGAAGTACCTTATGGAGAGAGAGACCTTAGGAGCTTGGACAGGGAGCAGCACCCATACAGCCCAACTGCTTTTGAGAATGGGTTCGTACGCCCAACATGAAGCATTTTGAGTTGTCATTAACTGCTGTGTCTCTGCAGTAGACACTACAGAGGAAAAGGGTGTTCTTTTAAGATCAGGAGCAAAGCCTGCGGGAAGAGGAAGCTCAGACACAAGAACTGAAGTTGTGTCTTACACAGGGCACGTACAAAGGCATTGGAACCACGTCCAGAGACACCTAAACTACCACCAACACCATCTGATATACAAGCATTGTACAGCCTGGCCCTGTGGAAGCGAGGTCCATCGCATTAGAGCTGTGTGTGTCACTGCCGCTGAGAAGCAGGGCTTATCGTCTTCTCCATTGCCTGGCCCTGACGCTGCTGCCCTGATGCTGATTCTGGATCTGACAGAGTCTAAGGGATTTCTGCCTTGCAGCCCGCTGCCCAGGGAAGACATGTCCTCAGGTAAGCAGGGATCCCAAGGCCAGCGGTAAGCAGATCCTAAAAACTCAGCTGTTACATGAAGTATTTATCATCAAAGTTATTACAGTTAGGCGGTACGGGTGCGCACCATGCGTATTCTGCCACATATATCAGAATGGCAATTGATCAGACACACAAATGTCAGAAACTGGAAAGAGGTAGTTCCTCTATTAAAAGTTCGTCATCGTTTTGCCAAGTTAAAGCAAGCTACTTGAGGCAGGAGATTTAACCACTGCTAAAATTGTAAATATCTTCTATACCCAGTGAAGAGAAAGAAAAGATAATTTAAGTTATTAAAAATCACCTCTTGTTTGTTATCTATCCTGATTATTACAAGCTTTATTGCAGTTACAGCAGTATTATGGGAGTGACGAGTGAGTAATGACCTCATGACAAGAGCGAGGGAGCAGGGCCCAGCATGGCTCCCCAGGTGTCTGGAAATTTGCCCTTTGCTTGTGCCACAGCAAAACTTTATAGCAAAGGTTGAAACTAGAGTGTAATTAAAATACATACATGTGTGTCTGATGCTTTTTATCATACTGTGGTTGCATTTAAATTCTGATCAAACCATAGAAAGCTCCTAAGTGCTCTCTTTTTTCGTATTGCTATCCATAATTCTAGCAAGTTCTTTTAAGAAAAAGCTCTTTTCAAAGTTATGCTTCTCAAAATTAATGCACATTATCTATAACAGATTATTGGTTAACCTCTACCTCATTTTCTTTTCCCTGGACAGGCTGAGTTTGAATTTCCACCTGCTTTTCCTGACTGACATCCAACAGAAAGCTAAATAGATTTATGCATATTTTAGTACCTTGCAGTGAAAATAATAAATTTTGGTTTAGCTTGGCAGTTCAGAAAACACGGAAGGGGAATAATTGTCAGTCAAGGCAGTTTAAATTATTTTGCTTTTTATTCAGACAGAAAAAAATTGAAAATATTGTGAGTCAAAAAATGCTTTGTTTCACTTGAAATGAATTATTTTGATTCCTAAGGCATTTTACTTTTTGACGTTTGGAAAAAAAACCAAAACACAACCACCATTTGAAATACATTTCAAAGCTAAAAGTCACTTAAAATGGGAAACCAGAAAACTTTCAACTTCTAGGGTGTTTTCCAGTTCTTTTCTGTTAATGAACTATTTGTTGGAATTGATTAGAAGTCATAAAATGTCCGGTTTCTCTGGACCCACATTTTCCACAGAAGAAAAGAAAATGCCATGAGCTATTAATTTATGTACCCAGAAGAAAAAAAAGAAAATAAAGAAAACCAAAACTCCAAACAAAGTGGAGGCCATGTAAGCAGCTCTTGTGGACTTTCTTGCCCTTAGTTCACATTTTTCTTCCCCTGCTGACAGACCCCTCTCACCCACTAATTGTATAGAGAGGGAAGGAAGTGGTATACGTTCCTTTCCAAATTGGCCGTCAACTAGCTGGTCACATATTTGCTACTTGGTTAGATTTTGCAGAGAACTGGTGATATTTTTTTTTTTTTTTTTTTTTTTTTTCCCAAAATGTGTATTTCGGCTCCTGAATTTCTGACTTGTCTTGCCTTCTGCCATATTTTGTTACATCTTGTCAGACATGGCAGTAAGAAATAATGCAGCGTGACTACTGGTAGCCAGGCTTAACTTGGAAAGGTGTACAGCTGGGCAGAAGAGATGTCCACATATCTGAAGATTGTGTTGGATAGCAAAAAGTTAGCGTGACACAAAAATACAAACCCACTCATCTTACTACACAGTGACATTAAACAAAGTGATACTGGCTCAAGATTACTTTAAAGAAACATACAATATGTACTATGTCAAAGCAGAATAAATGAAAGATCTGTTCACCTTTTTGTTTAGAGTGAGAAATTTGACGGTTTAGCTGAGCTCATCAGAATCCAATCCAAAAAATCCGTTTTATGTTTATAAAGTAGTAAGTTTCAGAATTACACAGATGATCCAGACAGTTATTGTCATTTTTATTGACCAATTTAACTAAACACTGACATCCTTCAATGCAGAAATATGGCAACTTATTAATGTGTTTCCCAAATTGTATCCTATACCTTATATTTTTCATATTATTAAAAGAAGTTAGATTCATAAACTAAATAAAGAGTTTTTAAGAGATGGTTGCTAATGGTGTGGGGGTTTTTTTTCCCCTATAAGCTTGGGGAAAATCTGAGTAAAGTAAAAGGCTATGTCATCTGCAACTGGAGCCACTGTGAATCAGCAATGCGTGTGCAATCCGCGCATTTCACTCAGTTACAGCATCTGCCTTTGAGATCCCGGCCGCGTCTTCGCTGCAGCTTGGAGGTGCGATGCCAGCTGGCAGGGACACGCATGACCTGCCGGAGGGGGGACACTGGGCACCCCCAGGGCCTCTGGCTACCCGGGCTTCCTGCACTCCACCGGTGGGACTGCAGCCACCTCAGCGCGGGTACCTTCCCAGCTGCTCTTCAAATAAGCTTCAGTGGGTCTCTGGAGGCCAACCACACCTGCTGATCACCACACTGCTGTTACCAGCTTGTCTGACCCCCCTCCTGGCGTAATGAGGGAAAGGCAACCGAGCCATCCTTTGTCGGAGATAGCCACAAGTGGATTCAGCTCAGAGCGACCCGATTTACACTCCTCGAAGCGAGACTGTTCCGAATTGAAGTCTGACTTCTAGTCAGTAGGCAATTGCTTTTCTGGCATGTTGTTTGCATGAAAGCTGCATCACCTCATGTTTTTTCTCTCCTGCAGTATTGGCATTGTGCATGTTTTTAAGAACAAACTCTGAAGTTACACATTTCGATACTTGCTAGTTAACATTTCAATACTTACTGGTTAACAATTCCATACTCCCTAGTTAATTATTCATTTCATAGTATAGTACAATGTAGTTATAGTATGCATATGATTTCAATATAGAACACCCACACCTCCACGTGAATTATATCTGCACAAGCTCTCTCTTCGTCAGCAGATAAACACACACCTGATAAATAGATCACTCTGCGTACAAAGGCGCATGAATTTCCTGAGTCAAGACGATGTTTCTTATGCACCTACACAGATTTCACAGAATAAAGCTCTGCTGGAATTTGCCTGGAAATAACAGGGGGCAAATTAAATTTTCAAGTGGAATTCAGAACAATAGTAATATTTCCTGAAAGGCTACTAATTCTAGTGAAGCTATTTCAAAGGCCGCATTCTTTGCAGGTCGCTATGGAAGGCTAGCTCATGTTAGAAAATGATAGCACCCTTTTGTGCTCTGAGCTCTCTGTTACACCTGCTGTGTCCACTTTTTTCTCCCCTCATTTTCAGTTCTGCTTGGTCTAGCACGGGCTGGTGCGGAATGAATAGAAAGCAGCAATATAAAGAAATCTGCCCCATATCTCAGGGATTTTTTTTTTTCCTTTTTGACTGTGTCTAAGATGCAATTAACTTCTCATAAGACATAAAATAATACCATTCAAAGCCAAAATTGCTAGCTGGTATTATTCCATGTGTTAAATTACCAGAACACTGAAGCTAAAGATGGGAAACACCCTATAAAATAACTCATTATGAACAATGCTGGTTTTCTCTTCTTGTTATTTTGGGTTTGCACATCCCTTTGATAAATTTAGTTAAGAGGGACAATGCACCCACTCTAGTGCTGAGGGCTGCAAGAAAAAAAAGCCTGTTCCAATCATAAAATATTTTCAGATGAACCGGTAGGGAGTAGGCTTTAGAGCTATTTTATATTTATTTGGGTTTCTCTGAAGATGCCAATACGTGTCAATCACACTTTTAAATAAGCTCGTTCAGACCCTGAAGAGAGTGTATCCTGCGGCTGTGTGAAGCTCAGTCTGCTTTTGCAAAAGCTGTTCGTAACCTGTAAATACTCAGAGGGTAAATTGAAGCCAATCTCCCTCTTCTGTGGCTAACTGGTGTCAGAGGAGTTTTAGTTACAGCAATACACCTGCTCATTTTTAATAGCATTCTCCAGTATTTTTCCACAGAAGCTTCCTCAGTCTCAGTAAAACAAAAGCTGGTTGCTTTTTTTCTCCGGTGAAACTTGCCTGGTCTCTCCAGTCCTGCTTCACCTGTCTAAAAGACTGCCGTGCCCCTGACTGATGTATCTTTGTGCCTTATAATCCGCGGCGAGTGTATTGCTACAGCTACAGAAGGGGAGAAGGGAAATAATTGAGGAGGAACACAGTTCAGACGTGACAGTCTTCTCAAATTAGAAGAAAACAAAGGAACAAGAAAAGCAGAAACTAATGTTTTCAGGGGCACCTGAGATACAGTCTTGAATACCAATGATATAAAATCAAGCAAAAAGCTGTGGGGAAAAATAAAATAGAAAGTGCCTGAGGCAGATAGGGATGCCTGTGAAGAAGCAGTGCTGAAAGATACAGAAAATTAGTTTTGGGCTCAAAGAAGAGAAAAGTAGCAGATCTTTGTACAGCTCTGTGCTGCTCAGTTCTGAGAACAGCACTGTCAGGAAAATGCTGACAACCTACAGAAAAATACTGCAAGAGATTCTGGGAACAACTAATAGAGAATTCAAGTTTCCTATGGATGAGTCGTGTGCCTCCTCTTCTCATCACCCATCCACTGCGATTATCTCAGAGTCTTCCTTCATTTTGTCTGTGATCGCCTCCCGCCTCGGTGTCTTTGGAGCCTCTCCAATTCCCTACCTCACATCTGCAGGACTCTTTCCCAAGCTAGCGAGAGAACATCATGTCTGTTCTCATGCTGAAGACTTTCCCACAGTGGGCAGAGCAGCTACATCTCTCTCCTCTGCTCAGCCCCTGGTTTCTCCAAAACTCCCAAACAGTGCAGAGTAACCTCTGTAAATACTGAATTTGGCCACTGGGTCCAAATGTTTTTCAGGGAGGACTGAGAGATAAACAGACATATCCTGCAATCATGTAACTTTCATTTGTGTAGGAAACCGGGCTGAAAAATTGTTAGAAGCCTCAAAGGATTGATTTATGAGGAAAAATGATCACTGTGGTATTTGTTATTACGAGGTGGATCTTTCTCCTTCTCTCTCTGTGGTTTTGACCAAAAATTCCATTCTGGACCCAAGAAAATTTTCCCAACAAAAGTTTGTTAAAACTTGTATGTTCCCATGAAACATGTCAGTTTCTAGGATTGGCATTTTTCCGATGAAAAAATATTTTCTTGAAACGCTTGACCAGCTCTAGTGACCACACGAGCTATAATAATTTGTGTTTACAGACTAGGCAGACTGGAGGAGCAGAAAATGTTAAACCAAACAGTATCCACCCAAGCTAGAATAACTAAGAGGGATTCTCAGTCCTTATGTCACAGGATACTGCTTTCTATCAGCTGGGAGCAAGAAAGCTTTCATCCAGTAACAGAACTTTATAGTTTCAGGTTCCTACCCGATAAATGAACTTATTTTGTATTACCTTGGAATAGAAAGACCTGAAAAGTCCACACTTACTTTGAGGAAAAGTCTAACGGTGATGGGATTTTTCCACTTTTATTGGATGAAACCTCTTTAAACTGTGAGTTGCCTGGTTTTTTCGGTAGCACCTCATTGCCCATAAGAACTGTGTTTCTCAGCGTAAGCGATGGCATCGGGATCTGTCCCTTAATGGGGAGTTCAGTCACTCTTCTCAGTGACTCCACCAGCAGGAATGTTCACTGGGGAAGCGAGGACAGCTTTTTCTTGTACGAGGTGATGGGCTATAACTTAGCAAAGGAAATCCTTTCCATTTGTGCACTGTTTGTTTGTTTGTTTGTTTGTTCTAGATAAAATTGTTAAGAGTTTAGCTAAAACCCTGTGCTTAGCTTGTCCAGATTGTTTGCTTTACAAAAAGGTTGCGGTCCAACCCCAGCAAAGCAATAATTAGAGAGCTTTGCTTTTTATTGTTGCCTCGAAGTGTTCCTGGAGCAGTGGCTGCTCTGCCGGAGGAAAGGGAGCAGATGATATATGTTTTGCTTCTTTTTAATCTGTCGTCCAGCGTCACTACTATTCCAACAGCGGGCCTCCAGACTTTGTTCATTGTTTTTAAATTAACTGAAAAAATATTGCTTTTGAAAGGTGAAAGCATAAAGAATTACAAGCAGCCCGATGAGCTTTGCTCCATCCTTTAATGTACTACTGCTCGCTAGTAGTCCTAAATCATTAGCTGGGAGAGATGAGCCATTTTGGAGTACTCCTGCATCCCGCACTGCCTACACTAAGAGAACCTGGAGGGTTTTCTTTCCTTTGTCTCCTTCCATTTGGCTCCTTTGCAAGCGGAGCCTCTACTGACATCCTCTGGTAGCCACAGGACAGCTGCAGTCCTGCAAACTGCTTGTAACCCACCCGTGCTAATCCCGGCTCCTCTGCCAAGTCATTGATTTAGTACCGTGCGAGATGTCAGCTCAAATGTAAGGTCAAAATAATGTAATCCTTCCAGTTTCTCCCTCCTTCCCAGAGGAATGTCCCCCTTCCCCTTCCATGGTGGTAAATAAATTCAAGAGATGAAAACCTGCTAGCAATTTCTTTGGCCACGCTCACCAATTAGCAATACAGAAAATCAAACCACAGTTTCCTAGGTGTAGCGGGAATTTATAGGGAATGAGAGCTACCAGGAACATGAGCTTGTATGTTACTCATTATACATTTTTTTGTTGTTGTTTAAACTGCAATAAATTAAGACTTAATGATCAAGAGTGCAGGAATGAGGATTAGAGACCAGATGGGAAGAGCTGAGGGCTCTTTGCTGTACACGCTGTGCCACTGACGCTTTCTAGTTGTTAATCCCAGAGCCTGTCCTGTCCATAAGTACTACAAGTACTGCAGTACGAGATGAGTGTGAAGATAATTAAGAATACGCCTATCAGCGTTAGCTTCTTCTGGCTCTGCGTGACTCTCTCCAGGTCCTGTGGGCATGTCTGCAATACAATAAAATTCCCGGAGGTGTGGGATTTTCGGTTGGGTCCCTGGGAATCTGCATGGTTTTGCGCGACGGAAATGGAGAAAAAACTGTGTTGTAGATGTTGTGAGGCTTAGTGGGTAAATCAAGAGGCAGAACAGGGTGCTCATTAAAGTTTGGCCAAGCACATTATTTTCTATGTACTTTTAGCCATGTCTTTGCACACAGACTTAGTTATCTCTTTGGTAACTTGTTTGGTAGTTGTATTCAGTGACAAAATATCAACTTTTATACTTACTTGTAATCTCTGTTCATTTCTGGTGTGTATTTTGGGTTCTTTTTTAAACCATTTTATGGTCGTCTTAGTCACAGGCTATTGTTTCTCATTCCTGATTTGATAAATGTAATTAGTAAGCAGAGCTGGTAAAGAACAGGAGGCCACAGATAAAGCCATTTACTTTTTGCTTTTGCAGGAGAAGTAGCAGCTGTTTTAAGAACTAGAAAAGTATGGTAGAAATCACGAAGGTCTTTTTTTTTTTTTCATCATGGCATCAGTGTTGACCTTCATTACTGTAACTGGAGCACAGAATTGAATATGCTCGTGGATGCTCAACAAAACATTTTGCTGATCCCAAATTTAAAGGTCTGCTGTATTGTCCCACCAAAACCAAGGACCCCCGGCACCAAAGACTCAGCATGCTTGTCCCTCACACCACATTCCGATTTCAAGAATGGGATTGACTTAGTATTTTCTGGAGAAAAGTGCCAGCTTTGTTGTCACTAGTGCTGTTGCTTCTAAGCCACGGTATTTCTAGAACCACATAAAATTCTCACCGGTGGTAGCTGTGAAAGAGCTGAGTCGCTGAAAGCAGCAGCAGATTTGATGAGCACATGTAAATCTGAGGTACCTTCACATAATACCACTGCAGTCATGATGTACGCTGTGTTTGCTATCTGCTTTTGCTTATGAGGAGCCTTACGAGGTGCCCAGGAGAGGCAGAGTTGCCCCTGCTGTGGTGACACCCGCCACCTACCTACCCGTGGCTACTGATGGAAAGATGTTTGTGAGGAAGTATGTGTGATGATCACCATCCTCACCCTCCCTGGTCTTCGTCCCACAGCCCGGTTGGCTCCCAGCCTGCATATGGGAGGGTCTCTCCAGCCCTTCATCCTCCTGTTTCATCCAAGCCTGTTTTGCTAAGGAACCTCAAATGAGTCCTGCAGCAAATGGACAGTAGTTTTTGTCCACTGAGGTGTGGAAAAGCCTTCTGTTTCTCAATTTCTGTAGATATTTAAGATTTATGTATTTTTAAAACCGCAAATGATTAATCTGCAAGAAAGTGAAGCTGAACAGAGGAGCGGTAAGGTTCCCAGGGAGGTGAAAGGAGTTATCCAAGCAGGCTGTTAGTGGAACCTAACTTTATTTGGCCGGGTCTTTGAGCTCCTCTGTTCCCCCAAGCTATTTGATGCTATTTTCCACTGTGCATATGCATCTGCTCATGTAATTTAGAAATTAATAGTTTAAAAACACTCCAGAAAATTACTTAGTATGTTTCAGCTACTTTTAAAATAAAACCTATAAATTCTCTGTGAATGAAACTTGGGGGGAAACGGAGCATACCAACTTCATTACCCAGCCTTTGGTGCGCTGGCTGGGCCGTGCACATCATCCTTATTAAGGCATCCGCAGCCTAAAATCATAAGGATAAGCGTTAGCGTTTTCTCCTGGAGCCCAAACGCTATTTAAATTGGAAGTTGGAATGCCAAAGCCGAGAGATCTGAGTGTGCCTTTTCCTTATGGAAAGTTCAATGCTTGGGAGTTCTTAATCAAGATTGTCAGACGTTTCCTGCTCATTTTCAGCCACCAACGGCAGGCATAGGTGACTCCCTCCTTGCTGTCGAGGGGCGGACAGAGCAGTACTGTGTGATCTGTTGCCCACTGAGCCACCTGCAAGTCGTTTCGCTCCAGCTGTGGTAGACCTCATGCAGAAACACAGCCTGGAAAGAGCTGGCTCCTGGCCAACAACACTGTTAGGGGTTTTTAGCTTAATTCTTTCACTGACCTCCTCCTGAGGAGCATAATTCATTAAGTACAGTATCATAAAGGCCATGGCGATTAGAAACAGAAAACACTGCCACCAGTGTAGCCCATAAAGGAGGGATCAACAATACAGTGTGTATATATGCATGTATATATAAAGTCCACGTTAGTTTATTCTGATATTAGGAGCTGAGAAGGAAAGGTCTCCAGCTTTGCTTGCTTGGGATCTCTAGGTATAAGTTGAAATGGATAATATTTAGTCTGTGCTACTGTAAATCCCAGTGTGGGGCACAGCAGGCTGTCCAAAGTGATCACGCTCCTGAGCAAGGATGTGTGGCAAGATTGAGGGTCACAAGTCAGAGCACTCCACGGAGTCCTCTGCTGTGAATGGAAATGCAAGATCTCACATCACCTCACAGCATCACTACTTAAAGGGAAAATAAAAGAGGGCAGGATACGCAGAGTTAAGCATGCTTAAAGTCCATTTTGTATGTTTTCACACGTTGATCCAGAAAAACAGTTATGTTTAAGCACAAATATAATTCTGCTATCCTGCCGATGACATTTTGGGTCATTCAGGGTTATGACTGCCAGGCAAAGAGTCTTGTTGATGGAGATAGATGGTTTTGAGACAGTCTGAAGGTATAAAACAATGGAGGACCTTTTTTGATCAACCAATCTCATTGTAAGTAGGACTATCATTAAGCTATCATTAGGCTATACCCATATTTGGTTTTGGATTGCAGCCAAAAGAAGAAATTTTGTTCGTCTTCAGAATCTGATGACTCGTGTAATGATTATTAGCAATGGCAGACTTAGAGGGATTTCCATGCAAAAGCTGAAGGAATTTTAAGTTTTCGTTATGTACTCATCTTTGCTTTTCATTGTCTGATGTTTTTTTTTAAAAAAAAGGATTACTGATGAGGGTCATACCCACTGTACAACAATTATATATTTTATCACAGCCATCCTGCTTCCTCTTCTTCAATCTTTGGTTTCTCTTTTTGTTTGTTTGTTTAGGAATCTATCACTTCTTCTTGGATCTCCCCATTCTTCTTCGACCAGTCTGTGAGTGCAATTCAGATTTCATGTCTGACACAAAGCATAGAGGCTTGTAAATGATGATGGTAAAGTACAGCTTATTTTAATTATATAAACACTGAATTGCTTTATTTGCACAGAGCTCACACCTTCAGACATAAATTGTGAAAGACTGCAAGAGAAGGAATTGACTAAAGAGTTATCAGGAAGTCTGCAATAGAAGCTATAATGTGTAATTATTCCAACCTAAGGCATCTTGTTTCAGTTCCTTTGACTATTTTGATTGGTTTTATTCTCAGTTGGGGTTTTAATGGGTCTTTCCAAATTTATGGGAGATATAACTCCTAGGGGAGAATGAGAACCTTAGGTTTGTCGTAACAAATACTGCAGTAAACACTGCAGCATCAATTTACCTGTCTTTCTTCTGTTTCACCGCACTGTTATTCTTCATATAAATGATACAGGTTACCTCCATTTAGAACCTGGTGAGTACTTGAAGATCAGACCATTTTTTATCTGGAATGACAATATTTTTTTTAATGGACAACATAAAACATTCAAAATGTAATACATACCCAGCCTTTCTGGATATAGTTTCCTGACTAAGTAGCCATATACACATTCATCTGAAAACTGTTTCAGACACAGGACTTGCTTACTTTATTGGCAGCAGTATAAAATTACACAGGTATCAATCACCTGTAGGACTTGAAATATGCAATCTCTCCTCATTATTGAAACACAGCACAGTACAGCACACCGAGGGCTAGATCGTGCCTTGTCCATCGTTAAGAATGAAGTGTTGAGGGATAACACTGTAACCACAAACTTCTGGGGCTTTCCCAGTCAGTGCACCCTCTCTTCAGTGATATGTCATCCTTGAAGAAAAGGCAATGTGCACCTTTTCCTTTCCTTAGTGTTCCCTTTGGAGGTTTAGATGAGTGTAGGAACATGGGCCTACTTTCCACCTGATCAGTTCAATTACCTCCTACTCATGGGAAAGGAAGGTCATGAGAAAGGAGTCAGTCAGTTGTCCCTGTTGGGCTTCTGGACAAGCCATGCCATTTGGTAATAAATTGTCTTTACTTCATTTCTTGCCGTTGGATACTCAGGACCAGATCCAGAAAGGGAATGAGTCATTATAGTGCCCACTGTTGTGATATTTCAAAGTTATACATAGGAGTGGTATGCAAAATACTGGGGGGTGTGCCAAAATTGCTGAGATATGTAAAGGAGAATGGTGGGCAGCTCAGAGTGAGATTCATGAAAGGCGTCTCTTTAAGTGGGAAAACAAAAAAATCACTGAAAAAAGGATCTTCCCTGAGATTTCTCTTGGCATTTTCAGGACTGCAGTTAGATGATGCTGTGAAATGGTTTCCACGCCTGAAATCCCTCCTGGTTTTCTGTCCCAGTTCAGGCAGATGACAGCTTCCAGATGTATTAGACCTAATTATAGACTATATTTTCATTGTTTGTCGGTGGTGTTCTTATATTACTTATTTAAAGCCCTTAAGTTGGGATAGTGATGAGTTATAGGCTTCTCTGATGAGGGGTTAGACAATTCCAGGGAACAAGTCAGCTTTAGAGTGATCCCAGGATGACTGGCATCCTTATTTAAGAAGTCATTCAGGTGCACAGAGTCAACGGGATATATATGGGTCCAAGATGTTCCCAAAACTATCTGTTGGACTGGGTGCTCTACATTGTTCAAATGATAGTGGTCACCACTTTGATCACCATATGGAAGAATTATCATGTCTGCACATTGATGTGACTTCATTTCTGGACTGATTTAAGTTTTTCTATCACCAATTTAAGCACATTTGGAAATCCTATTAGTATACAGGCCATGCTGATGTGAAAAGAATGATATCGCTTTCATGCACATCAGACACATCTCTGACATCTTAATGCTCTATTTTGTTATCCATTCCACTCTTGTTATTGGCAATAGATGAAAGTCTGGCAAGCAAAGAAAATGGTTTGAAAAATAATGATCTCTTGTTCTTCTCTTTAGGTAGTTCTTCTCTCTTTCTCTTCTCATACCATACATTTATTTAGTATCTGTGATTTCGAGGTTTTGGGGAGGGATTTTCCTGAGTGAAGGTTAATATTGTTCCAAAGTTCACCTATAAAAACCACAGGTGGTTAGTAGAAAGTTTTACAAAAGTTATAATATCTGCTGTGGAAGGGCAGCTTGAAGCCAGAGGCAATCTGGCATGACGTTTCTACTTCTAGTGTGTTGGTTATTTGTATTTGTGGTTCTACCATATTCTTCATCGCCTATAACACAACATAGAATCATAGAATCATAGAATGGTTTAGGTTGGAAAGGACCTTGAAGATCATCGAGTTCCAACCCCCCCTGCCATAGACAGGGACACCTCCCACTAGACCAGGTTGCCCAAGGCCACGTCCAGCCTGGCCTTGAACACCTCCAGGGATGGGGCCTTAACAACCTCAACATAATTACTTGTTGTGCATATTGCACTATTTTCTCCCACAAATACAACAACAAATGCAAAACCAAATGCAAAACTACCAGAAACCTGGTCACCAGTTTATATTAGGAAGATCTGCAGGAACTTGAATGCAGAGCACACAAGAAAGAAAGCATCCCCTCTTTCTTCCACTGTTCTGTTGTCATCCAGAGCTGAATACTATAGGCATTGCAACAGATCTAGGGTCAAAGTAAGATGAAATGTGCGTGTGTTGAAATTAAGCATGTTTTGCCTTTGCTTTTGCTAGAATTTTCAGACTTTTATTCAAGGTGTTCCGCTCTTAGCTGCCCAGAGATGCCTCTAACTTGCCGTTCGCTCTAGAGGGAGCCTAGGGGGTGGGGGGCTCGGTAAAAGCACTTAAGAGGCATAATTTAAGCTTATGGGTACAACATATTCTTGGGTCACTCTGATGTTTTGCCCAGTTGCTTGGCTGAATGGTGAAGTGAGCGAAAGCAGCTTCCTTGCTTACTGCTCGGGGAAGAGCAGCCCTTTGGGGAAGCCTATTAGCTTCATCCCAGGAAGGGTTAACCCTTCAGTGTTCACTAGGACCACTTAAGAAGTCATTTCCTATGGTAAGAATGCAAAGCATATGCTGCTTGTTAATACAGATGGGCAGCGAGCTAGCAAGGCATTTTTAAAGTCTTTCAGTGCCGTATGGTGCAGCGAGAATATGCGCCCTTGAGCCGCTCTGAAGTATGTTTGTCCGCAATTTCATTACTGTATGTGTCTGAGTTAGTGTCTTCATTAAAATGATAAGTTTCTCTAAAAGCTGCAAATGACAAGTGACCTTATAATGTAACATGGTCCCGCTTAGTCTGCAGGAAAGTATTAAATGTCAGGACTTATAATTGTAAGGATTTGATATTTATGAAGGTCAGTTCAAGTGTGAGTAATATAACATAATATTACATTTAAACTAAGATCTGTGTTCATAGGAACCTTTTAAAAACACCCAGCTGCCACTGCTGAAATAGTGCAATGATAGATGATGATTTTTTTAGACTTAACACATATTGTGAATTTGCAACTCATGTAGGGTTTGTATTAAAAGCTGACACGATATTTTAATTTAAACAGAGGTTAGATTATTAAAGTTGGCAAACAGCCAGAAGTGTATCAATGTTAAAGAATGTCCATTTACTTGACTTTTGCTCTCCTTTGTTTTCATTGGTAAAATACATTAAAAAATTCACCTGAATTATTGCTTATAATTAATATTTTTCATTCAAAAATTGGCACATTTTGCCTTTATTTGAGGGTTGACATTGCAAGCCAGAGTATAATAGAATTTGTTCGATGATAAAGTGAAAAGAAACCCCATTCCACAGACTGTATATCTCATTAACATTAAATTTATTCAGGTCAATTCACTATTCAAAATGATGGATATGAAAGACGGGAAGTAGCTTTTCTATTGCGTGTTTCTTGGAAAGACAGTTTCTTGGGGAGATTCTGTTCCCCTGGAACCTGATGGCCATGTGCACACAAGTTACACAGATAGAGATAAAGCATGTTTCATATGAACTTAGTCTTGATGGATGCAGAATGTCCACAGTTATCATTAGCTATAAAACCTCACTGGATGCCCAACACCTTTCAGCACCTGGCAGGATTATGCTCTGTATTTGTATCTTTACTCTTTCCGTCATCAGGGCGTCTCGTATCTAATGAGTGAAGTATGGAAAGTGCCCGTAGAAGACATAAAAGATCAGAACACAGTGTGATACTTCTTCTGTTTTCCACAGTGTGTTTGAGCTTTTGTGCTGAGTTACTGCAGAAGGAAAATGCCTAATCATGAATTAATTGTTTGGTCTAATCGTTTAGGTGACCACTGCATCCATTTGGACCACTGAGCTGTGTGGAACGGAGGGCTGTACTACCAAGGACCCTGCCTCACAGCAAATGCCGTTAAAGAAATAAGAAAGGTAGGATCTCTGGTGATTCATGACACAAATATATTACAAGGATGGAAAAGTTTTTTTAGTTATGGAGAAGTTATAAGAATGAGGACAAGTTTGGAGCTGGGCCCTTTATGGCTGCAGATTTATTGGTAGAGCTGCAGTATGTTATTTGAGGAGGATCAAGTGATGTGATTCTGGCTTTTTAAATTCCACAAGCCTCCTGTCGAAGGATGTAGATACCTCGGACAGCATTCGTATAGCCAAATGTAGGAAGCTGTAATGCCGACAAGACTGAGCAAATCCTCAAAATTTCTCCTATAGTCAGTGGAGATGAACAGAGACTTTTGGGATGCAATTACCAAAACAGACCTCTAAGTTAAGTGAATCATTCTCTGAAGGAGTCTATTTCTCTTGTCAACAAGACAATTTAAGATTAATATTTCAAATATAAATCTAGTAATCCATACTCTCTGTCTATACAAGATAGAGGAATAGGCAGGGTCAGAGGTAATGTGAGTATCTTAGGGATGTGGGATTAATTGTTCTTTATGGATGACCATTACTCTAGTGTTCCGCTTCATCTTGTCTAATTACAGGCATTTTACTGATGTGCTTAATTTAGGAATCCAGCTACCAAAAATTGTCCTACAGTTTTCAGCTGTCCTGCAGTTTCTGTTATATGCAATAGAAATAGACAGGCATGTTCAAAGGAGGACTTGGGGTTTAGATGGAGTGAATAGCTCTCTATAAACGCTGATTTCTGGACTGTCTGCTGCTGCCTAGGAGTTGTCATGTGCTACATGTGTTACAGAATGCTTAAGACACTTTTAAATCTCTTTCTCATACAAAAAAAAATACATGGGTCCAGAGTTTTATGAATCCTGAGTCAGAACCAAAAAAATATTCTGTCAGGGTTAGAAATTTTGATATCAGAGTTGTCTAAAGACAACGCTAAAGAAGTAAAGGATGTATGCTTCAGACCTCAGTGAATCCAAATCTTTATGTGAAGCAGTTTTGATCATATAGTCTCCTTAACATACATGTCACTTAGCAATCCCAAGTATATTCAGCCTATTCCTTCTACCCATCTGTCCTTTAGCCTTACCTCTGTTTCATCAATAGCATCTTCCTCTTCCACACCTGTAGGTGGATCAAGTAACTATTCCTTTCTGTAGGGAACATTTCTGTGAGCACAAGACAGTGGGATGAAGAAAGAAGTATAGTTTTCCCATGCATCACAGCAGAGGCAGGAAGAGAGGTGGCTGTCTTGGACTTTTGGAGACTTGCCTTCCTCTTTGTCTCTACCTTCGCTCCCCTTGAAGCAGCATCATCTTCCCAGGAGACAGGAGACTGCAGCACCTCAAAGTAATTCTTGCTGGGAGAGGTCAAAAAGTGGGTAGAGCAGCCCAGCAGTGAAGCTTTCCCTTCAGAAGGATTAAAATGTGAGAGCCAGTTGGTATTTTGGAATTAGTATTTCCTATGCTAGTGGCCCACTGCAGCCAACCTGCCTGTCTGTAGACACTGGAAAGGAAACAACTCATAGGAGCTCAAAGGTATGGTGAAAAACAGACACCATGTGGGAAAGTTATCAATGCACATGTTCTGTCTGAGAACAAGACTGAAAGGAAGAGAAAAGTATCTGATTTGACTAACAAATCCATCTAGCACAAATGGGCAAGACCTGAGGTGTCTTCACACCTTCTACTAATCGGATAATTGAAAAGATAATTATAGGAGCAGCATAGAGGAGAATGCAAGGAGAAAAGAAGAAGCTGAGCAGCACTGAGGCAGGCGGCTGATGGAAAAAGTATTGACTAAGTGGTATGAGTTGGGGAGAAGAAATGAGGTGGAACCTTGCACATGGAAAGGGAAAATTTTCAAGTGATACAATGCAGAAGGTAAATAGGACAATACATGTGGCAGAAAAGAGTTTCTTGGTGCTCTTTGGGCAGTGCAAAGAGGAACAACCCATAAAAAGAAAGAGAAATTCCCTCATTAAAAATGAACAACTTACAATAAAGGGTTATCAAGTGCATTCCACATCAGTGCAATCACACGTCAGTTAGGCAATTACTGGCATAATTGCACGCAGAAATAAGAGTGGACAGAAAGGATGATTACATGGATGATAATTAAAAGTTTGTCCTTGCTTCATGGGAGGGACATAGCTTTAACTTTCAGAGTGCCAACAAAAAAATTAGTGTTGTTTCTAAAAAATGACAGAGCTGCATGTATTTCAGAGATGGGGACACCTCAGCACATCTTTAGTATTGGAAGTCTATTTTTTCAGTTGTAAACCTATGGATGAAGTAAAGTGTGTGCAGACATTGGGTATGGGGGAGGTTGTGCTGGAATGGATAAAGTGTGGTAGCATGGTGGAACACAAAGAGCTGTCATGTGCGGTTCTGAATAGGTGAGGGTGGTGGTGTTCTGAATTCTGTTATCTCCTCGAAAAGTAATTTCACTGAGTTTCAGCGATTACAGTGATAGAAAAGAAAATTTAGCAATTTTAAGCATAGCCTGAATTAGGCTGCATGTATGAGTGCATGTATAATGGCAGTTTAGACTGAACCAGCTATTTTATTCTAACAGACCTGGGTTACGAGCACAGTTGCTTTTTAGATGTTTGCTTTTGGTGTTCTGTAGGATTAAAATGGGTTATGAAAACATTGGTCAGCCCAGGCCTCCAGCTCCAGCACCATTCACTTCGACTGCAGATGAACATATGATGAGGTGAAGGACTAGCTCTGATGTATGGGAAAGAAATGAAGCATTTCCTTCTGCAAGGACCATGTGTTGTCTTTCATAGGAAAGTGTACATGCTTTTTTTCCTTTTGATCTTTATACAGTGTTTTCTCTGTACTGTTGAACTACACCAAATGTCTCTTTGAGAGTTAGGCAAACAAACGTCAACCTTTTGCCAACTGGTGTGAAATTAAAAAAAAAAAAAAAGGATTTTTTAAAATCTATTTCAACTGCTTTTCTGTCAGACAATGATTGTATAATTGAAAGACATCCAGTTGATAAAAAAGAACATATTTTTTATTGGCAGCACAGTAACATGAGTTCAAAGACTGTATTTGCCAAGAGTGCATAACTCTGTAATGGCCGGCATACTTTTACAAGTGTTCAGTGGTATTACTGACAGAAAGATCGCTTTGGTCCAAGACAGATGTAAAATACTTCATTTAACAAATATTTACTCCACAATTATCTGAAAATGTAGAAAGTACAACCTGACATGTTTGAATATCTAAAGAACCTGTTTATGGGGTATGCTATTATTGTTCCTACATAATAATCCAAAAAATATAGTTGCAGGGGAGGCCGGATGATTTAGGATATTGGTAATAGGATACAAAGCCTTTCACTTCTTGGTCAGCAGTTCAAATCTGGCTTAGGTTGGTAGTAACTCAAAATGATTGCTGCTCTGTGTGACTAGGGTTAATAATAGGTTGGTGCCCTCTAGCTTTCAGAGTCCACCACCATAAAGACTAAATTGGCATGACGACCACAGGCTTTTGTCACTTCTGCAGGAATTAGTGTCACCAAGGAGAAGACCATGAAGGTGGCTGCAAAGGTATAGGACCCCAGCACCTCTTCCACAGAACCATACAATTGCTGGCCTTTTGCAGTCCCTTGGAACCTATCAGGAGTTTGCTCCTAACTCGGCAGTGATGGAGACAGGAGAAACCGTCTGCAGATTGAGCATCACAGAATGTCAGCCTGGAAGTATTAGGAGAAACACATGTCATTGTGAATTGCCATTGCAATAGCCACAGTGATGGAGAACCGTGTGGCATAATTATTAGCAGGTAATTAGAAGACTAGCTAAAGTTTGAGAGTTTATCTCAGTTTTTATTTGGTGTTTCGCGTTTGGAAAGCAACAGAACCCTTACGTTTTGGTCAGAGGTATAGATTTTAGACTTGAAAGTGACTACAGTTGCATATTTCAGATGTACAGAGAGTTGCCCCTGTTGAAGTCCTATGCCTGCCCCTGCTCCTTTGCGGCCGTGCCTCTAACTGGGAAACCAAACGCGGCTGGTGCCCGTTTCCTCTCACCCAGACCAGCTGCCATGGCCTCGCTCACATCCACACCCTTCAACTCTCCTGCTGTCCAGAGCAGGACACCATCATAAAACTAGAGTCCCCGACCCATTGCTAATGCCCAAAGTGTGCTGGGGAACAGTTTTGGAGGAGTATTAGCTGGCCCAGACCAAAACTATGCCAGGGACCATCTGACAGGGTGATGGGGCAAACAATCACGTTCCGGTGTTCGGCACATGCCCAGGCGCTCCGTCATTCAGGAGGCGCAGGAGAGCTGTGTGACCTCAGCTAAGAGGTTTTGTCTTCCTTGTTTCAGGTAAATACCTCTGAAGTGGAAATAGCGTTTCTTGTTTCATGTTTCCTGTGCATTTAGAGTTTTTAGAATAAGATTAGCCAATTGTTTGAGCCACGCTTCATAAAGGGCAACAAATTTGCTCTGAATCTCTAAGCCTCGTATGCAAATAATTGTATGTGAATTGAGGTTTAACACTGATAAGGTGTTGCTCCTCTGGCTGGTATCATTTGTCTGCTTCCGTCTCTCACGTGCTAATGTGTAAATGCTGTACCTAATGAGTTCCAAAATTTCAAGGAATTTGCTTGGTGTGAATAGACAGAATGTTACTGATTTCACGTAAAAAACCCAGGCAGGTCCTGGGCATTTCAAAGGCTGTTCCTTGCTGTCTCTGCTGTGAGGTACCTAACAGTTATGGACCAGCAGGAAGAGGCTGAAGAACCAGGTGTGTAATGGAGGTGATTTTATTTCCAGCTTCCACCGCGTGTTTGCCGTGGGCCAGAGAAGGGGCGTGCAGGCTCCTGGGCCCGACGGAGCTGAGCATCACAGGGCGTTTGGTTTGGAGGAGAGGAGGAACAGGGGAGCACACGCACAAAGGACACGGCGTGGGGGAGAGAGGGACACCCCAGGTACGTGGGGAGGAAGAAAGGCAACGTGCGTAGGGAAAGGGAAAGGATGAAAAGCGCACAGAGTTCCTCACACTGGGGGAGAGAGATCCTTGAATAAGGGCAGGCGTAACAGTGGGGGACATGTTCAGGAATTTTAATCTAATAGATAAGGTTTTTGTTAATTATTAAGCTAACAGAAGTTTTGCATCCTCTAAAACACCACATGCTTTACATAACCACAGTTTACATCTGCTGTTTTCCTCTTTCAAATATATTTAACGCTGTTCCTCGCCTTCGTTTTGGCAAACTGGGAAAGGCTTTTTACAGGGGCATCTTGATGACTGCAGGGTTTTCTCAGAGAAGGAACAGATTCCAGCACTGCTTTTTTTTCTTTCTCTTTTTTTCTTTTTCTTTTTTTCTTTTTGTAGAAGAAGGTTGTTTGTACTTCTTCCTTGATTTCAAGTTCAGATACTTAGCAACAGAAGGTGGTGTGCCGACTCCATTGCTTATGGGAATTGCCCAGAATGATCCAATGTGCTTCCATCATTTCAGTCCTAATTTTCCTCCAGGTAAAAGTGATAGAATTCTTTATTCGAAATTATATTCTTTCTCTCTGTCAAATGTTACGCTTTCTAGCAATGACTGATGACTTTGCACTTTAACAAGTTGTTTAAAAATGTGCATACCATTACAGGTGGCTACTTAAGTTACATAAGCTTAAAGAAAGATATTTAAACACAGAGGCCTGGACTCAGGTAACCGAATTAAGGTCCCCGAGTCAGGAACACAGCCATGGTTTGTTCTCTTTCTAATTATTGGAGAAATAGGCACCACCAGGAGTAATTCGGTCTCCTTCAGTATCTGAATTGCTCTGTAAGACCTGAACTGGTTTCTGCAGATACCTGTCCTCACTCACTGATGGGTGAAGGCAAAACCGATCCTGTCCATGACGGTGCTGCCCCAGTATGGCAGGAACCCAGGCCACTGCGGCCAAGACTTCTAGATAGCCAGTTACATGGTGAGTGACCATTTTTGATGCCTTAGAGGAGCTGGCTTTATCAGCTTTCAGCTACCTTTAGAGCATCTCAAATTGGGCGTTGTGGAAAACGTGGCTTATGCTTTTACCTGAGCCACTTTCTGATTCCTGAGTCCATTTAAATGGATAGAGACAACAGTTGTGGACAGCTGCGAGGTAAAAGGCGGAGTAATCCTCTCCTCCATCATGGAGGCAGGGAACAAAGAGAGGTCAGGTCGCTAACCAGACCCCTGTCCTGGACATCTCTATCTGTTTGTCTTGTTGCTTGGCCCTACCACATGACAGTAGTCGATACTATTTTTTACTCCGCAGGAAAAGAAAGCAAAGTCCCTCAGCAGGTGCTGAAAGCACTGCACCCTGGTGGTCTGCCAGGGGCAGGCGGGACTATGCATTCCCTGGTTCACATCGGTTGCTTCCTGTGGCGTTCTTTACTACCTCTAGTAGCCCCAAAGCATTTCTTGTTTGTCTTATGAAAGTTTTCCATCCTGAATCACAAGTCCACCCTGGCAGCCGTATGAGACTCTGCACCCTTTATCCTGCATCGGGTCAGACCAAGACAGAACAGCAGCCCATCTCTGTGCCACCAAATGGAGGATCGGGGTCTGTTTTCCCTCCATACATGCTCTGTCTTCCTTCATTTGCAATGTGTGGACCTGTGCTAGTCCACAGGCACAATCCTCCCTCTCTTATACCTGCATAGCCATGTCGATTCAACCATTGTTGCTCAGTTACAAATGATAACAAAATTAGAGCCAATGATACCGCGTGACGGGAACTGAGGATGATATTTTGCTATTGTGCATGTACTTGTAAACGAAAGAGAAAAAATAGATTATATCCTTTAAAAATGAAAAACAGACTTGAAAATGTTGGTCTATAGATTTTTTTTTTAGTGTAGTTCTACTGACAAAGCTTATAAAAACATTCCAAAGTAATGTAGTGTGATGACCCTTGCTCATAATCACAGAAAACCTCTCCAAGTTTTTGATTTTTTAATAAGCCTATCATTAATCTTCAATGAAAATAATATAGATTTTATGAAGAAAGCTCACCAAAGTTCTTGGAAAACTTACAAGACATTTAACAGCTGAACAGTGTATCTCACAAATAGACTTTAAAGGTGCTCTTTCAAACAAGCCTTTATTTGATCTGGTTTTATAGTTAGCAATTGCTTTGGTCTGAAACCTCACCCATCCTTTCCAACTAATAACCAAAAGAATCCTGAAATATAGCACTTGTTGGAGGTACAGCATGACAGCCCCTGAACCAATTAGTACTACTCTTAGACTCTTGAGGTCGGATTTATTGTTTGTTCCAAGACGTTCTGCTTTACCAGAACTGTATATGCATATATTCTGAACAAAATATTCCAGGATTAACAGTATTTATGCATATATAATAAACATGTGGCTGAAGTTATGGATTTTTTAAATTTTCTTTTGTGATTTTTTTTGTGTGTGGGTTTTTGGTTTTTTTTTTTGTAACATTAAGCATTACTTGAATGTTTTCTCCAATAACTTTAATCTGGATTTCCTTTCTGATAAAACTCTGGTTGTTTGCAGATCCACCCGTCAGTTTTATGAGGATATCTTTGAGACATCACAATTATAAAACAAACTGGAAGGAAGAGCAGCTGTACTTACAAACAAACATCACAGGCACAATTAATCTGCTTAAAGGGTTTATGAGGGGAAGCATAAAATATCAAATAAAGGGTAATGGGAAATATTTAAAAAATGCTGAAGCTGGTAACAATCCACAAAGCAGAGCAGCCAGTGCACGTTCAGGAAACAGAATGTAGCTAGTAACTCATTTGGTTGGAAGCCACCAGCTCTCTACCTCCCAACCTGAACTGTAGGGCTGTTTCATGTTTCTACAGCAGATGCGGTTCTAGATATATATACTCCATTTACTTTGTAGATTACAATTTAAAGGATATTCCTTTTTTAAAAGCGAAGATGGTAATAAAATCTTAAGAGGCCAGTTTTGTTTTCCATTGTTCAACTTAAACCTAGTATGATCCCATTCTGGTGGTTGAAATTTATGTCCTTGCTTAGATAAGAGAAAAACATATACATAAACATGCTCTTTTATGCTCTCTTTTGCTTTCGCTCATGCACATACCCCCACCCCATGCCAACAACCATACTGGAAACAGGCGTTGAATCAAGCAGGTGTGTGACTCTTTTGGATACTGTTTAAAAATCTCATAAGATTTTAAGATTAAAAAAAGAATATTCTATACCTAACAACAAACACTATCTTCAGCTCCGTTTTAGAATCTGAATTAGTTGGATAATGCGTTTGTTATTTTCTTAACAGAAAGTTTCAGCATGTACCAAAATGAAATAGTTTGGTATATAAAATATCCTGGGGTTTAATATATGAGACTGCATCTCCTTGTGTCACATGTAAAGCACCTTTATCTCTTTCTCTCTCACTGTTCATACAGTCATATAAGTACCAAAGTGACTCTGGTGGTCTGGCCTGCTGGTTGTTGGATTTTCTGACATATCTACCATATATTTTAAAAGTCACTCTTTTAAATTTGATAGAATGTGTGTTAGTGGATAGGTGTTGGTGTTCATATGATATAAATTCTCATTCGCCCAAGAGAAGAGGTTCAAGATATACCACAAATATGATCAGACCGGTTCTTTAAAGAAAAAAAAAACGCCTTGCCTCCTCTCATGGGAACACAGGGCAAGAAGGTTCCTTTTTTATCATAAAGTTTCCTTGGCTTTGGTTGTACATACATAAGCTATTTATCAACAGACTATCAATTTGGGACACTTCCTACATAGGATAGAATCATGGAATCATTTGGGTTGGAAAGGACCTTAAGACCATCGAGTCCAACCATTAACCTAACACTGCCAAGTCCACCACTAAACCATGTCCCTAAGCACCACATCCGCACGTCTTTTAAATACCTTTAGGGATGGTGACTCCACCACTTCCTTGGGTAGCCTGTTCCAATGCTTGACAAATCTTTCGGTGAAGAAATTTTTCCTAATATCCAATCTAAACCTCCCCTGGCACAACTTGAGGCCATTCCTCTTGTCCTATTGCTTGTTACTTGGGAAAAGAGACTGACCCCCACCTCACTACAACCTCCTTTCAGGTAGTTGTAGAGCACAATAAGGTCTCCCCTCCCTCCTTCCTCCTTTTCTCCAGGCTAAACAACCCCAGTTCCCTCAGTTGCTCCTCATAAGACTTGTGCTCCAGACCCCTCACCAGCTTTGTTACTGTCTCAAAGGAAGCTGTGCATTAGATCTTTCTTGTTTGAGCTATATAAGCATGGAGGGTTTTGTCACAGGGACAGTTCCAATTTAAACTTTGGTTTCAAAGGGTGGTTTTATTAGTGGTTTTGAAAGGACCTGTCTGTGCTTGATTCTGATCTCACATAAATTGATGCAGTTATGTAAATGCAGTATGAGATCCTGTCGTCTTGTAAAGCAGTTCCTTGCTGCTTATTTTGAGAAAAATTAAAATGTATTAAAAAAAAAAGTTTAGCAGAGAAAACAAATCAACTTTTAAAAAAAAATAAAATAAAAATCCATGTAAAAGAGCAACAGTCCAATGATTTTTCCAAGAATATGAAGGCATGGTGCCTTTGGATTTCTGCCTGTTTGTGCACATGAGGAATGTTAGTATCTTGGGATAACCACACTCCCTGTCATGTATTATGCTTTATATGGACTCAGAACTGTCATCGCAATGCACATAAACATTTTTTATTTTCTTCACCTGCTCATGTGGCGCACACCTGGGGCTTGCTGGCAGCGCGCTTGGCTTCGGCAAGCGAAGGAGAGACACTGCCAGGTTGGAACGCCAGCCCCGTTCCCTTCGTGTAAGTTAAGCCGAGTCGATCCCCCACTGTTTTTATGGAGTGGTTAAGGATAGGGCTGAAAAACTTTAGCTTCTACTGAAAATTCAAAAATGTGGGGGACAGTAAACTTTCAGAGACTTGAACAGAACCATCAGTGCTTTGCTTAGACCTTTAGAGCAGAAATGCCTCTCCTTTGCCTGTGGGCTCCACAGTTTACCTCTGGTGCCTCCTGAGTTTTCTGTCTTTGCAAAAGAAGCAGCGGCAGTGCAAACTGCTTTGCCAGGTGTGGCAGCGAGCGGACCTTTAGAAGTCAGCTAGATGGCACGGCGCTCTGTTGTTGCTCTATTAACGTAATAGTTTGGACTGAAACCTTTGTTGCTGCTCAGTGCTTCCTGGAGTAGAGGAAGTGTCAGCTGTATATTGCTCAGAGCTGGCTGAAATGTTTATAGAGGAACTGAAATTTTCATTGATTTGAGTTCATGGGCATTACATAAAAATCCATGTCTTCCTGCTATTTTTTTTTGCGTTCATAAACATTTTGTTGAAATGCTTTCCAGTGTCTGGTTGTTGGGCTCCTAGGCCTGAAAGCTGCAGGAGAATGGAAACAGTGAGAGGGGAAGATGTTTGAAGGTGCCTTTTTATGAGCAAAGATTGAAACTTCAATATTAAGGCGTCTTCTGGGCCATGAAATATGCCATCTTCACGGGCGTACACACCAACACACACAAATGTGTGTATACGTGACAATTAGGGGACTGAAATTTATTCCTGCTCAGAAGGAAGAGATGTTACCTCTTTCTGTGTGAAAAAATGGACTCTTACATGCTCTTGTTGATCCTGTGGCCAACCTATTTGGGCCATTTTGAGTCAGGGGAGTCAGAGGCCTGTCCCTGCCCATGCCTGCCTACTCCTTGGTCACTCATGTAAACACATTTTCCCTCCCTTTGCCATAGTGGGAGCTGCTTTCTTAGGGAAAAATGGCTTTCTTAGGCCCCTTTTTCTCTGCAGGTGCAAAACGTTGTGGTCATAACTGAGTTTTAAATAGGAGAATTTTGTTGGTTTATTCTGGGAAGACAATTCGTGCTTGGAGTTAAGACTGAGATTCATTACTGGCAGCGGTGAACAAATTGAGCACACTTGGATTTGATTTATGGGTGTGATCTTTGAAAGTGAAACTCTGTGATGATGGTTATAATGTAAATAACAGCACCAGAAACACCAGTTTGGAAGAATCTACGTATGTCTGGCATCCTGTTTCTGCTGCGCACTCCAGTTATCCAGAGGATGGATGCCTATGTGTATTTTTAATCAAACTAATCCGCAACTATACAAGTGATCAGAGGATTTTCAAGTGCAGTTCTTTAGGAACAGCACTCATATTTCAGTAATCCCTGCAAGGCCGACTTGGACAAGAGTCTTCCCACACACAGTGTGTGGCATTCTGCTGCAAAAAAACAAGGGTGTTTCCAGTTAAAGTTTGGCCTTCACATCAAGTCCATCCTTTGGCAAAAGAGTTTATATTATGTCATGAAGAAGTCCAATAATCCTATAAATGCACATCCTTGAGGTATGGACCTTTTTTAAAAATAGGAATATTTACCGTGTTATCAGGATTTATCCAGCTGGTCAGAAAATGAAAATACAGAGAGGGAGAGAATATGCAAGTATGTATGTCTTTAACAGATTATTGAAACAAGCAGCAGAACAATTCAACTCTCTTGGGCCAATTCCACAATGTTTTAAAAGCAATGTTTATTACAAAGCATGGAGTTCAAGCTGTGGAATTCATCTCTCTGCTTCCTGCCTCTTTCCACTCACACCCACTGACACACACCAAATTCAGTGCCTTCAGATAGGGTTTGTGGTGATGAGAGGGGATTGACTGGACCCGTTTTAGGGATAGGAAGTCTCTGAATAAGTAAGGACCTGACTGAGGATTTGGACTTCAAAGTTCATGGCTGTTCAGACCCCTGCTTTTGATTTTCACCCATTCCTATTTAATAACATTTTTGCTACTGGCCACTGTCAGAGAAAAGATTTTTGGACTAGATGGACCTTTGATCTGACCCCGTACATCTGTTCTTATGGCAAGTGGAGCATTGCACAGGAAGTAGATGATGCAACTTCACAGATTGATGGTTAGGTCCAGACTGGAGTTAAAGATGCTCTCTTCCCCCCATAAAGCTGAAGATGTTTTGGACTTTGGCTGCCACATAGATGTCTCTCTTTTCTTCAGGGACGCTCCAGCTAGCTGTTCTCTGATGGAAGATAAGGACTGTTACTAATACACTCTTTGCCTCACTGAAACACATTTTTCTGCTTCATCTAATAAAATGCTGATTTGTAGATCTTTGGAACATTCTGTCTGGTTTATTTTTTGATTTATTTATTTACCCTTCCTGGCAGAAGGACAGAAATTGCTTATTTGTGGGATGTAGATTTTGATTTTTACTTTGAGGTCTTCATGACTTACGTTCATTAAATTCCGTTGCTAAGTTTTTCTGGATTTAAACACCTGGGGGAGGTAGAGAAAGGTATTCTTGAGATTCTCCACAGAATTAATTGGCTATATTAGCAGATCCAGGACATCGACTCAAGCAGAAAAGGAAAAGACAGGATATTTTTTAACTTAGTGACTATTCCCTTCTATCTGGCATTTGTGTCACCACTTCTGGAGTACTGCATCCAGTTCTGAGCTCCCCAGTACAAGAAAGACATGGACATACTGGAGCAAGTCCAGTGAAGGGGGACCAGGGTCTTTCTGCTGCCTACAGCTACCTAATGGGATAGTATAGAGAAGGCAGTGCCGGACTCTTCTCAGAGATGGTCAGTGATTAAGTTCTAAGCGAAAAAACACAGGGAATTCCAACTATGTATACATTTTTTTCACCATGAGGGTGGTCAAACACTGGAACAGATTGTTGAACCTCCAAACTTGGGGATGCTCAAAGCTTGACTGGACAAGGGCCTGAGCAGCCTGATCTAAGTTGACCCTACTTTGAGTAGGTGATTCTCTTTGGATTAGAGATCTCCAGAGGTTCTTTGGACTTTTTTCCCTTTACTTACACCAGATATATCTACATTTCTGTAATTCCACTCTTTTCGTATAAAATACTCATGATTCATACTAAGAAAAGACAATTCAATGAGTCATTATTTTTAGTTTGTGTGTTCTATTCTGTGTACAGCAAAGCAAAATATATACTTATTCTGAGGTGTATGGTGCTTGTTTCTAAAAAGTTTTAGACATGAATACTAATTTTTGATGCCTCAGATTCATTTAGTTCAAATTAATTTAATCTAATTAATTTAATTTTTAAAAAATGTTGTTGAGGCCTCGGTCAGCTGTAACTCAATTGCAGTTAACTAAATCAGTAAATACATCAACATGTCCACACAATAAAAAAATAAGTTTTTCAAAATGGATATGCAAAACCAGACCCTTTCAAAATCTGAGATTATTTCTGAAAATCTGATGAACAGAAGTAAGTGAAACTCAGTGACTGGAATAAGTACAAAATACGATGATTTTATATTTTTGTAATTGATTTAAATGAATACCAGTAAAATTGGTGTCAGTCATTTAGACAGTTAGATGAACAGCATCCTTCCTGTTCAGATATTCAGTTCTGGTAGAGACAGATACTCAAATGACAAGATTAACCATAGAAGTACTGTGGTGAAGAAGAGTAAAGAATGTGATTTATAATGTTAATCCACTGAGCTTGTCCAGTGTGAACTAGATGTTCTCTGAAACTTGACCACAATTATTCTTATTTGACTATTTATGGAGTCAATAAAATGAAGGAACTGTATCTTCCAGCCAGCTGACCTCATGAGTGTATGTTAGATCTCAGAAGGGGGGATGATGACCATCAAATAGTGCTTTGCAGAAGAAAGAGAGAAGAAATTTAGAATCTCGGTTGGTTTTTAGACTTAAAAAAAATCACTAAGGGAGAACTCCTCTTTGGATTGTAGCTCTGAACATATTCGGTCTTTCCTCAACCTATTTGCATTCTTCCCCTTCTCCCAAGTAAATACAAAAACAGAAGGAAAAAAGGAATTAACTGAAATGAATTTTTTTCTTTAATTGAATATTCATAGCTGTTACATGACAGATAATTCTACATGTTCTATAACAACTGGATGCAATGTGCTTTTGGTTTTGCATAGCTCTGTGTGTGTGTGTGTGTGTGTGTTTGTACATACTCTTGTGTTGTGGTGAGTGGCAGGGAGGACTCCAAGGAAAACACAAAAGGCTTCAATGCAACAAAATCAGAATGAGAACACTTACTCTGAAATGGCTTGAGCTGATGTCATGAAGATGCTAGAATGTAAATACAAACTATTTTCATGCCAACATCCTGGCCCCTGTGAATAGTGTTGTTTATTTCCCAGACCTTTCTCTGGAGTAATCTGCAGTAATTTACAGCCACTGTGAATAGCCACTTCTCCTTTGTGTGGTACACGTTTGTTTGAGATATTAATCAGTTCCATGAAAGGAATTGCATTTTTTTAACATTTCCCACTGATAGATGACAGAATATACAGTCATTACTCTTTTCTGTGGTTTTCCTAACGGGCTGTTTTCCCCACATTTTTACATCAAGAGGATGGAAGGCTTTTTCAATGCCTGCTACAGTAGCTCTAAAATGAGAAGTCAGAAGACCATCTGCTTGCCGGCCCTTCCTCTTGTTACCATGTTTACATCAACTTCTCTTAAAAAACATCCACTGTTTCCTAAGCAGAAGGAGTATTCACTTCTGGAGAGGGAGTTAACTAAGGAGAGAGACAGGATTTTGTTTAACGAAGCCATACATTTTAATGGAATTTTGTATGTCAAAACTTGTTAAGCCAATGCCACCATATATTGCATAGAGGACATCAGTTGTTAAGAAAGCTGCAGTCATGAAGAACCACTGGGATAGTTACTTTTCACCCGAAACAGTCACCACAGATCAAGCAAACCTAAACTTCAATGCTATTTTTTTTTTTTTCTAGCACTGAGCTATCAAACTTATATTGAAGAAGTGTCAAAGTCCAGTGTGTTCTGACCAGGTTCTTTTAGATATTCTACATGTGTAGTGTTTAATGTTTAATACCAGTTTTACTTATCTGAAAATGTATGACATTACGTGGGATTTTGGTTTAGCAGAGTGGTACAGCAATGTACTAAAATCCATCCACTAAACTGAGAGAGATCAAAAATAATTTAATGGAATGATCCCAGACAGCGTCAATATTTGTTAGTGTTTTTCCAAGAGGAGTTCACCTTTCCTGGAAGCCAGGAAAGCAGTGATCTCTGTAGTGGGTATTGCTCTCAAGCTTCATTGAAAATAATCTGCATATTATTATGTGTAGTTAAATTAACTGCTATGTAAATGGGATGGAATCATTTAAGTCATATTTTGATGATATTAATCAGAGCTATTATATGTATGCTGTAGGCTGGATTAATTTCTCTTGATTTTGTCCAGTTCTATATAGTCAACTATATTAATGTCTCAAAGATATTTTAGAATATGTGTTTCATACTGCTTAGAAAGCTACCCATCACTGCATGCATTCACATCAATGGCAGCATCACTCAGAAAGAGCGAGGTCCGGAATATGTGTTTCCAACTATAAGCCCTAGAATTATGTATGAGAGAACATCTAAAGCTTTTGTGGACAAACAAAAGAAAACAAGATAAGATTTTTTTTTTTTTTTGCAGTATTAGCCAGATTCTGTTAAAACATTAGAAAGTACACAACAATGATTTGCATTCTTGATATGTAATGAATGGGCAACTACCATGTGTAAGCATTTGGTGCTTTATCACTGTCAGGATTCTTGCACTAACTGGCATATATTCATTCCAATCGATGTGGAAAAGGTTTAGTAAAAAATGTGTATTATTGTGGTCTCAGAGGTCACAGTCCTGAGTGCAGTGACATTTCATTTTACACAGTCAATATAAAGGAAAGTGCACATCACTTAGAGCAACACAGAAAATTGCTGTAAAAAGCACCTCCCAAGACTGCTCGTGATGCACACAGCCTGGACAAAAGTTCTCTTGTCTTAAATTTTTCCAAAATTCAAACGATCTGTTCTTGGCCATTTCTCTGCTTTGAAGTTGCTCTTGAAAAAGCCCAAATTCCTCTCCTTGGCTGAAGTGTCTCTGAGAGGCTTCCCCCATTTGACTCCCTGGTGCCATATTCCAGAATTGCCAATCACTTAACACATATGGACCCCAGAATATTAGCTTTGGCAAGATCCCCAGGCTCTTTGCAAAATAAGAATTCACACTTCCCAAGCCAAGTGTAAGTGGAAGGTTCCCACAATGTTGGTGAATCCAGAAAGATTCTCGTAGGCCGTTCGCATCCAGACAACTGAAGGGCTTAAAGCTGTTGACTGGCAATACCACTTATGGTCCATTCTTGTGGTAAGAAGCAAGTTATTAATTTTTCCTTTTGAAGGCATGCTGCTTGAAGGTGCCAGAAAATTAGGACTTTTCTTAGCCAGTGTTAATAACATGCAGTTTAAGCTGGAGAATTTCAATCTATTCAATTTCATTTTATTTTGCATGGAAGAAAACCTACTCCTTAGCAACAACTGAAGTATGGTAAAAATAAAGGTTCTGTGGAATTTTTTTGTCTGTGACTTCCCTACCTGCTTATCCAGTAAAAACATGCATTCATCAGTCCATCTCAATGCTTGGAGTTGGAATCGGTGGGAAGAAAATCACAAGTAGAGGAAAGTTGTACTCCCATATTGACTTTAAGTTGGCTTTAGCAAACCAACCTTTTCCAGCTATGTTGGTATCTTGCCTACTAACCCCTGACTCAGAGGCAAATATCAGAAGTACTTCTGTCACTTGGTTTTACAACTTAGCAAACACACGGGGCATGATCAAAAAACTCCAACAATTCATTCATGTCCATCCAAGAAGGCAAAATTGCATTTAGGTGCTGTGACCTGAAAATTACAACTGCAGAGGAAGAGAAGAGTTTCTCCCTGGGCTTTTGCAGACACGTGGCGCACCCTTGTGCGCCGTTCCTCTGAGTGAGGGTGATTTTATCTCCAGGAGGTTCATACTGGGCTTCATTCAGGGGAGATGAAAGTTGTTCAGTGGTCTTTCCCTTACTGGTGGTAAAAAGATTCCTGCATGGCTTTTTAATAGGCTGCTGGGGTTTATGTATACATTCCATCTTACAGATTCTGTTTATATCTGTAATACATTTACATATATCCATATATCCTTTGTAAGTTCAGAAACCCCTTCTCTTGAAGCTGACACCGGAGCAGGGCACGGCCTGGTACTGTATCAAACAGGGATCCAGGGCCTGATTTACTTTGGTACTGAAATAGACTGAATCCCTATCAGTTTTCCTAAATATATTCTTCCTTTTCGTAAGGAATGGTATGCTGGTTATCAACAGTGTATCACATTAAAAATGGGAAACTATGGGAAAAGTTTACCACTAAATTTTACGTTTTCTTCAACTCGTTTTCCACAGGGCAGGCATCAAGAACTAATTAAAAATGCAGCTGAAAATAATGCCTTTGGGGTTGTTATGGAACTGAAGTAAACATAGGAACAGGTGAAATATTCCTCCTTGAATAGAAAGATTCTTGCAGGATTTATTTTTAGTTAAAATGTATCTGAGTACATACCTAGCTCTTTACAACTCCATCTATAGTTCAAGTACAACATATCTTTTATTATAATGACATTTTACAACTGTAGTTAAAAAGCTCCAGTGCAGATTTATTCCAGCTCCTTTTAATCTGACTGACTCGAGTATCAATAACAGTCTACAAATGGCAACGTACACCTGCGTGTAGGCTGTGCGCCTCTACTGCTTTTCACTATTCTCTTAATTAGATGGATGAGAAAAGTTAGCTTTAAGTATAAAATGTAATCAAGTGCTTCTCCTTAATCAAGACCACGTGCATAATGAGATTGACAACAAACATCAAGAAACCACAAACAGCTAAGAGGACTGCTGACATTATTGGAAAACATTAAACCATCATTAGTAGCTGTATATTTATATATAGAAGTAGGAAACAGATTAAAAGACTCATAACAGATCCTACAGCATTGTTCTAATTTCTGTACAAACAGCACTGCTGAAGGATCCTTTCCTATGTGTGAATGCGTTTGTTATCTCTTAGCCAAACAATTTGCAAAAATATGACGTGATAGAATTAGCCGAATCCCTACAGAGAAATCAGAGCTTATCTGAAAATGATGTTCTGCTGGAAAAAGCCCAGCACGCATGGGTCACTTGCAAATTATAACCTAAGGCCATTACCGTCTCATAGCCCTTCAATGGCCCGTGTGGAACGCATTGATGGTCTCAGTCCAACTCCTAGCAGACAGGTGTCTGTATCACTGGAATCACCAGGTGGAGATGACTGCATTTTTTCCCATTAAAAAGGTGATTATAGCTAACACAGTGTAAAACATTAATATAAAGTACTTATAGTTCCCACAGCAGATGTTACAGAAACTTGGAATCCTGCTCACTGGAGAAAATTGTGCCCAGATGCTTGTACTTAAACTTTATGGCCCGAACTCTGCCCTGAGATGTACACATAACTCCCAGAGATTTCAGGGGGAGCAATGCTCATGTCAGGACCATGTCTAACTCCTTTCACGGAGTCCACATCGATGTTCAGGCATATTGTGGGACATGCAGTCAAAAACCAGCACGCGTGGCTAAGGATGATGAGGATGATAATACTACAGGAGCTCGTAGGAACCCCACCCAGCAACAGGGCCAACACAAATCAAAAGCCAGACGTACAGATAAGCAGACAAAAAAGAGGAAAGAAAGGAAAGGTTGGAAACAGGCCCAGAGGGTGAAATGAATTGCGCAAGATCACAGAGCAGTTCAATGGCAAAACCATGATCGGTACCGTCCTCCAATTTAGATCACTGGGAAGGATATTCGTTTTTGTAGCTATTCACATATCCTTGACGACAATGATGGAGCACACTTAGAGCAGTCATTTGTTCCATGCTTTTGTAACGTGGTGCACTCTTTCTAGAAAACAAGCAGAAATGTGTTATCTGATGAGAATTTAATCAAAATCTCGGTATTTTTGATCAGTCCTTTAAGGGGAAGGCCACTCTAGAACACAGGAGCTATCCTCACCCTATCAACTTAGAGAGAAGCACTGTGGAGAGACAGGGAAAAGCGAATGTGGAGCAAGAAATAAGGAGTAAGGCACCCCTGGGAGATGAAATGGAGAAAGACAGAGGATTAGAGGCGCAGGTGTTTAGATTTAGGCACGTGGCCTGTCATTCTGCAGCCAGTTCCCACCTTTGCATCATGTACAGTGCTAACCTGTCCTTCCGAGGAGACAGGAGGCAAGCTAGAATTTAATGAGAGGAGCACTGTGTTGTGAACAGCATAACAGTGGAAATGTAGGTACAAATTCTGCTCACGTAAAAGAGAGGCTGCTGAGAGTGTCCCATGGGACCTCAGGTGCAGTGCAGCACTGCCGGAGTTTCACAACTTGTGCGTGACAATGTTGGTGCCACCAAAACTTGCTTGCTTAAACTTTATTCTGCATGTTAACGTTTTACTCTGCGAAGAGGGCAGCCTGTTTGCTTTGCTCGGGTTGCTGCAATGTGTGTCAGGTAAAACCTTCTCGAGAGGGAGCGAAGTTAGGCTGTCCTGGAGGTCAGCTGGGGTGCTTGCCAGGGAGAAGTTCTGCTGTATAAGATGGGGCAGGCAAGCCTATATGTTTAGGGCACAGTGGCGGCTACAAAGAGGACCAGAGAAGAAATTCACAGGCAAGTTTAAGAAAGAAGGAGCCTTTCCCAAAGAAATGGGTAGAGTTTATTCAAACCAGGAAAATGCTGAACATTAGAGAGCAAGATCATAGAATCATGGAATCATAGAATCATAGAATACCAGGTTGGAAGGGACCTCAAGGATCTTCTGGTCCAATCTTTCTTGGCAAAAGCACAGTCTTGACAAGATGGGCCAGCACCTGTCCAGCTGAATCTTAAAAGTGTCCAGTGATGGGGAATCCACCACTTCCCTGGGGAGATTATTCCAATGGCTGATTGTTTCACTGGGAAAAATGTTCCTCTTGTGTCCAATCGGAATCTCCCCAGGAGTAACTTGTACCCATTATCCCTCATCTTTTCCATGTGACTCCTTGTAAAAAGGGAGTCTCCATCTTCTTTGTAGCCACCATTTAAATAATAGAACATGGCTTAGTCTCCCCTAAGCCTTCTTAGGTCTCCCCTAGGTCTTAGATGGGAGAAAAGAACTTGCCACGTTAGGATACAATGGGTTTAGGGTAAGATTTATTTTGAACTTTTTTATTATCTAACATCTTTTCCCAGTTTAATGTTTTGTGTTCTGATAAAGCTCATCTTCAGAGACTGGGAGACGTCAGATAGTTTTGCTTTCAAGAAAGATGTGGTAGTTCCCCGTGGAGATATTAGCTGAGTGTTCCTGCTCAATTGCTACTGATGGTAACAAGTTCTACTTGTGTATTGGCAGGTCCCAGAAGTTCTAGTTACGGTTCAAGACATCTGTGTATGCACTGACCCAACCAATACAGGTCCATTTGAGATCATGTACTGTGCCTGTCATCACTGCATCTGAATGCTTATATGTAATAGCTTGATCTTTGACACAGTTAATGAGAACATTAATTTTAACCACTATGTGAACTGCTACATAGCCATTATGGTATATGCATCCTGGTTTATTATTTGGTTATATAAAGATTAGAGCATCAGGAGACTCCGAATGAAAACAGTGTTCAAACAGAAGATTAAGGCATTCTATTCTTTTCTCCGTTTTCCTAAAGTTGGAGATGTGATATGGTGTGCCATAAATTTTGTTAACACACTTTGCTTGATTAATCTGTCATCATAATCAGTAGATAATGTCCTAAGGGCTGTTATAAATCAAGCTCTTAACAAAGGCAGAGGCTAGATATATTTTTTTAATGGTCATTTATAATGATTCATGGAAAAGGGGATTTCTCAATTTAATGGTGGGATTCTTTTCAGTTAACTTCAGCTGTCGAAATGCTGAGTGTCTGACATATACCGCTACATGCTCCCTGTAGGGAAATAGGCACATCAGAAGGTTGTTTAATTCCATCCTGAAATGAGTGGAATGAACCATCCCTGGAGACACCTTCATCTTTTTCTGATGATTATTGAGTGATCCCAAGACAGCACATTTAAATGAATCTACTCATTTTTACTTGGCCCCTCCCTAAGAAGAGTATACTGCAAATATGCGTTTAACATGGGTGCATTTGCCTCTGAGCAAACTAACATCTATAAAAAAATGATCCATTAAATAAACATTTTATTTCAAAATCACAGTGGGCTAAAAGCATGTCCGATATAGAATCACAGAATACTTTGGGTTGGAAGGGACCTTTAAAGGTCATCTAATCCAATCCCCCTTGCAATGAGCAGGAACATCTTCCACTAGATCAGGTTGCTCAGAGCCCTATCTAGCCTGACCTTGAATGTTTCCCAGGATGGGGCATCTACCACCTCTCTGGGCAACCTCTGCCGGTGTTTCACCACCCTCAGTGTAAAAAGTTTCTTTCTTATACCCAGTCTGAATCTTCCTTCTTTAAGTTTAAAACCATTACCTCTTGTCCTATCACTACAAGTCCTACTAAAAAGACCTGTATGTGGTTCTTCTGCAAAGCAGTTGTGGTCCTTAATTCCCCTTATTGGCTCTGCAAAATAAAAAGATTTCTGTTTTGGGGGGACCAGTACTGGTTATACTGCCAAGACTAATGATGTGTTGAAAAGTATTTTGACAATGAGGCATTGAAAAGGGTGCGATAGATTTTGGAGAATTTATTATTCATTATTATCATTACTCATCATTACTCATTATTATTTATAGGTAGGGAAAGAAGAACTGATGATCAGGCAACCAAATTGGGTAGGTAGGTAGGTAGGTAGGTAGGTAGGTAGGTAGGTAGGTAGGTAGATAGATATAAGAAATCAGGCATGTGAAATTGAAAGCATCAGGATCAGGCAGCGTTCTGCGTAGCTCCAGGAAAAGGGTCATGTGCTGATGTTCTGAGCACAAGCAGGAAGAGTCTGGGAGAAAGAGACATTGCTGAAGGTTCTCCCTGGTTGTCATGTCTCAGTGTAGGCAATGTGGAAAATGCCCTGCTCTTGCATGGGATGGAATATCTTGTCTTGTCCAACCCACTTCCAATCTTTGCAAAGCTCTTGCATTTTAATGAAGCATTTGATTACTTTTGGTGGAGAAAGAAGGATGTACTTCGGACATGCATCACTGCAGAAGGAGAACTTGTGAAGTTCTTGGGAACTTCACAGTCAACCCAGTTAGGAGGCACTGAGCTGACAGAAGAAGGTAAGGAAGGAAAGCTAGAAAAGCTGACACCCCTGCCTCCAGATCTGAACTGACAATGATGCAAAATTTTGCATCAGAAACACTAAGGTCAGAGTTTACTTAAAATCTGAAACACAAGAACTGGGAAAAAAATGAGGATCGGTATAGTACAGCTAAGATATGAATTCATACATGTATGAAGTGTATAAAATACATGATCATATCAATAACAAAGGAGAGTGAACACAAATTAAAAAAGAGATTAAATATTTAAATGTGAAAAGTATGTTTTACTTTGAAAATTCTTAGCAGATGGCCAACCTGTTAAGAAAGAAATCCTGTCCACCCAACCTAATGTTAGAGGCTACAAATGGGGTTCTGTTGCCTAAATGTGGTTGCCCAGGGACATTTGAGGTGCCTCAAAGCATCCAAGATATCTGAGTGGAGCTGGGACATAGGTCCCAGGACTTCAGGAAACTCTGCTCCCTTCTGCAGAGTCAGGTGGAGGCCAGGTAGAACACAACTCAGTGCCTAAAATGACACTGAATCCTTCTGTTTAGGCAATGCAACCTCTCCCCAGGTTTCAAAACAGATGTTGGGTGACTGCTAAGGTACCCTTATGTATGGCTGTAGAAACAATGCCAAAATAAACAGTGGCAATGAGCCCAACCTTTCTCTTATAAGTTCATCAAAGATAAAATCTTTCATTCTGCTACATATAGGAAAATCAGATACCACAAATGCTAAATTAACCCTATCTGTATGACTGATGCATTTATTTCTAATTTCTCATATGAAGTTATTCTATCTGACACCACAGAGTGTATAAGTTTTGATCGGGTTTGATCAGATTGGCTTTTTGATCTCTGCACATGGAAATCACCTGCTTATTTTAACTTCCGAATCGCTGCCTCTTCAATATTTTCTGACCATCTTTAGTATTAACATGATTATAGTTCAATAACGGAGAGGTCTGTAATTTGCATTTCTATTCTGCTATGCTGCTATTCATATTGTGATCTTAATTTATTTCTAAATTATTGTCAGTATCGGTCGCAACGACCAAATCAAATAAGCAGCACCGATCTTCAGTGCCCAGGGAAGGATGAAGAATATCTCTGGGGGGATTTGAGGAGGCTGGGAAGTGCTGGCGGGCAGCTGCATGCTGCCAGTACTGAATGTCCTGAGAATTCCAAACGATCGTACATGTCGATTGCCTAAGTCAGAAAACATTGCACACAGCACAGGACAACTCTGCGTTAGGCATCAAGTTAGTAGAAGAATTTCCCAGGACTTGTGGTTCAGCTCAAGTGTTTGCGACTCGATTATAGTTGCTTTGTATAAACATAATAAAATCCCAACCATCTGTGCAAGGCTGTACGATACACACACAGACACACACCCGCACACACTCCTAAATACTCACACACACACACACATACGCACATGTACTGATGGCTGTAACATGGGGGTGTGCGCATGTGCGGGGGTGTGCATCCCCTCTGTGCTTTACAGGGATCAGTTTCACAAGGCTGAAAACAATTAGGAATCAAATCATCTGGGAGTAAAAATTTAATCGGAAAAATGTGAATGGTAATTAAAAACTGTTTACTTCAAACCCTAAACAGTGTAATCCCACAACTGGAAAGCTTGTTTAAAAGAACCAAAATGGTTACCAATGAAAGCAGCAGTAACAATACCTATATCTATAACAGGTTTAGCAACAAAACAATTTATAATGTGGGTTTTGTTGGGTATTTTGTGTTGGAAGCTGTAGAAAACTTACACTGTGAGGAGGAAATCTGGCTATAAGTGTTAAGGACAATATGAAGAAAGTACTTTTTGGGGAAAAATGAAAATGAACAGAGTTATTGATCCATTTTTGGAACAGTAAATAACAATGCTTAAAAAGGCATCTGTGTTTAATAAATATGTTTATTCTGAATTAAAAGAAAAAGGTAGATAATACATTTACACTATATAAAATATTATTATCCAGTAATAATCAAAGTTCTTAAATAACGATCAGCATTAGATCCAGATTTTTTCATTTGAGAGGTTTAAAGTAGCTGCCCAAGGAAGATTTTAAAATCAATAATGTTCAGTTTCAGTGAGTATTTCAAGCCTTTGGAAACACCAGACAGTTGGAAGAAAGACAGTGCCAAGCCTATACGTAAAAGGGATAAATATGGTGAGGCTGGTGACTGCAGGACTGTCGGGGGGAGGCTGATTTCAGACAAAAGCATGGACTATACATTAGTCACCCTCATTCCTAATAAATTTAAAGAATTTAATTAGACAAGCAGCATTTGCTTATGAAAATAGATGTTAAAATACTTCGATGTAGCAATAACATTACAGCAACATATTACACTGATGATAAGAGAAAAAGGTCAGTGTGATATATTTTAATTTTTGTTGATGTTTGTTCATTAGGAGATGGAAAGGGCATGGAATCAACATAACATATTAAATAGATGTAATCTGCCTAAGGAATAGATCCCAATAAATAATTTTAAGCAGAGAATTATTATCAAGTGAAAAAGAAGGTCATATCTTTAAAAAGGATGACAAACCATAGTGGATAAACAGCTGCAAACAGACTCCCCATGCGGACTAATGGATACAAAGGTGAATGTGATATTTGAATTTATAAAAGAGAAGCATTCAGTCATCAATAGTTCCTCAAATTTGGTACAAACCGCCCTGGAGCCTTAGTTTGATGTCCACAGTGCAAAGACCTACAAAGACCAATGAGATGGCGTCAAAGAAGAGCACCGAAGAGTAAAACAGTTACTGAAAAACTCGCCTGAAAGTAAGTCCTTTTTTCAGAAAGAAGATAAACAGTTGGGTTTTAACAATTTGTAAATACTTGCATGCATAAATCAATGCTGTGGGATACTTTAAAATCAAAGGATCCTAGATTTCTTCACACACTTTATGCAGACATTAATTCCACCGCCTCTGGAATAAGCTTGAAATATATTTCCAGAATAATTCTGTCTAAAATAATTGCAGCTTTATTTACTTATATAGTCAGTGCTTCAATATTAACAATTATTTTATTCCATACATTTATCTAAATGGCTAAAGCCATCTGCTTGGGTCACACAGTCTGAGCCCAGAGACAACTCAAGACTGGAAGAGCAGAAGGAGTGATAATGACTGACGTTTGCGTCTGAGTATTATATATGGATTTTCATGGATTCAAATATCTGTTAGGGATATAACATCAAGGCCACTGTTTAGGTCATGATGTTTTATCAGTAAGTTCCTGAAAGAAAGAGGTGGCTCTTTCCAGAAGGAAATGGGAGATGATGTTGCACGTATCAGTAAAAACTGCTGTGAGGCTTTTATTAAGTGGTCCACATAGAAGTGAATCAGACATGTGTGTTGGGCTGTTAGATGTAAGAAAGCATGAAAAGAAATGGACTGTAACAATTATTCCGGGATAACATTTCGGGAGAACCCCTCCCTCCCTGCTGAAACTGTTCAGCTGTGGAAGTAATAGAGGTGTGTTGTATAGTTGTCCAAGGTCACTCTGGTAGATCACCTCCTTCTGACAGAGTTGTATGAATTGCCTGGGACTTGCAGAAAGCTAGTGGAGCATCCTGGTAGGATAAACACTTCTTGTATTCCCAGTAATGCGCTTCTCTTTCAGTTGTGAGGACACCTACAGACATGGTTGGGAAGGGCCCTTTTTTTCTTCCAGTCCCGTGTGCCTCAAACCACAAAGATATCCAGAAATTTAAGATAAACATCTATTAATATTATAAGGGAAGAATCTGAGCTTGTATAATTATTTCCGAGACACCTAAGAGTACCTCAAATTGTGAAAAGTAAAAAACAAAAATAATACAAATTTAAACTTTGCCACTCTATTGCCATTTGCAGCCCATTACTTTTGTGAAACGCCAGCTTGTATGTGTACAGTGCAAAATGAGAAAGAACATTTTTTCTAGCAAGTTGCACTTTTTATAAATTGCACAATACAAAAAAATGCACTGTAAAAGAAACATCTTGTGCCTAAAAAGAGAGATAATAAAAATATTTATTTTTTTTCTCATGTTCCAAAAGATTTTCAAAATTACATAATTAAAGGAAATATTTTGAAAATTTAATTACATAGAAATGCTGAAGTACTATGTTCCATAATTTGACAATGCATAAACTGGTGTATTACTGCAAAGGAAAAGTTTCTAAGCTGCTTTCACGCTGTTAGAAGTTACCTTTGTGTATCAATTGGTTATTAGACTAAGAATGTGTAAGTCAGGAAAGATGAATGTGAAGGTAATGGAGAGAGACTTTTGATGACAAGGAACTGCTTGTATTTCTTTGAAAATGTATGCCAAAATTTATGTTTAAAGCTTAGGAATTTAAGTAATCTGATCTTGTAATGTGTTGTTATTTATAACACTGCTTAGAATGAAATCTACATTGGAACACATTTTTTTTATAGACTTTTCTGATCATAAGTGTAACTCATCTAAAAAGACATCACAGTAAAGCAGAAATAATGGAAAGAGATTTCATCCAGTATATATGATCTACCATCTGACTTCACAACTTGATTTTGGCAAACAGCGAGTTTGTTGCAATTCAGCTACTTCCTTTGGGAAAAAAAATAAAAAATATTACCTTTCAGGAAATCATCAGAATTCCAGAAGGGCTAAAAAACCTGACAAAAGGCTCCATGTGCATTGTTTGGATAAGAAATGCTGTACACAGACATTCAGCAGAACATACATCCTTCAGAAATCTTTTGGTGTGAAATGGTCTCATACTGTCTTCAAATCCTCATTTTCAGTCTTCCAAAATGTATAAAATATATAATGCCAATTTCTAACTCAGTTGTAGAAATGGGAATTTTCTTGCATAAATAGAGTTGGACAGATTATAGAAACCTGCTGCATATTGTTTCACCTAAAGCTGTGTTTCGTGGTGATTTTAGTTCTACTTTAGTGTTTTGTGAGCTTAAAAGGAAAAAAAAAGATGCAACTTTATTAAGTTGAATTTTTAAAAATTTAAACTGTATATCTGAGCGCACTTAATAGATAAATGCATGATACACAAAGGAAAATGGGATTTCTCCTTTGTTTCCCTTAAAACAAAATGTTGTTTCTTATTTACTCTAAACAGACAGATTTGTTGGGGGACAAAATATGCGCGCACTGGTGACAAAATAATACCAGTCAACTGGATGTGATAATTCCACCACCATCCAGACAGTTGTTTCCCAGAAAATCTGGGACATTTCCTCAAGGTCTTGTATTCAGAAAAAGTATTTCACCATAAGTGAGAAACAATGTAAGCATCCAGCTCTCTCAGAAAACCCCGAGCGAGCAACCAATAAACAAAAACAAAACGCAAATCGTTCCCATGAAGAGCAGACCTGAATAAGCCTTGCTTTGGAGGGAATCTTTCTGAATGGCTTCTCTGGTGTCTAGTAACATCACCGTGCAGACACAGCCGCTTTCCTGACGGTAGGGATGGTAACCTGTGGTCTTTTCTTAATCCAGTAGTCTATTTCCCAGATCTTTTAGAAGCTTAATGTGTATGAACTCTCTGTTTTGCTGACAAACATGATTGAATTTGGTGAATGAGACGGGATATATGACAAAATAACACGACCACAGGTCAAATAAAACCCTTCCCGGCACTCACCTCCCCTATCCAAGCAGGATCTTCATCTCTTTACGTAAGAAATGCCAGAAATTCCTTGAAATTTATTATAATGCTGCTGTTTTCAAGTCCAGGGCAGATGCAACTGTGATAGTGATGGTGGCAATTCCACCAACAGACATCTTCTTGTCTTCTCACCCAAATTCCAGGCTGTTTCTGGAGCTGCTGTTGGAGGCATGGGGAGTTTGTGGAGGACTGCTTCCTTCAGCTTCTCCGCTTTACCTCCTGCCCCCACACCTTAAGCCCACCAGGGTTGCCAGGCTGCAATCAGAATGTGCACAGTCTCCTGAAGTTCTCTTGGGTATGTTGATAGAATGCTGTGATCATTTTTTGGCTGCAACATGGAAGTGGTCTGTGAGTAGCACCAGCGGACTGGGAGGTTGCAGCTGACAACATCCTGCCTGCAGGTCTCTGCCTGTGTTTGCAGAACTGGGGTCTCACCATCTCTTGGCTCACTTGGTAATTAGAGAGAAATTAAGGACAGCCTGTCCTTCCAGCCCCTTCCCAGCTGCAGCTGGTTCTGCAGCCCCTCGCCAGCTCTCCTTCTGCAGGTACTAGCCGAAAGTCATCTGCAGATCACACAGCAGAGATCTGACGTTTCCAGCTTTTAAAAGGAAAGATGAATTAGAATCTCATTCGGTGTCAATTTTTACCACTGAACAAAACTTTTTGTTCATTTTCAAATGAATTCGTTATTTGTCAGTACTCAATTTTCCCAATAGCATTGTGAAGATCAAATAATCTGTAAACACTAGTAATTTGCGGATCCTGTGTGTTCACCGTACTGATGAAGTTTAAAAGCACAATCATTTCAGATCCCAGCTGAATCACCGCCATCAGTTACAGTAGACCTTAAAATGCATATCTGCACTTAGCAATAAGCAGGAAAAGACTGAGTGGAGGATGACTTCTCATTTTGTTAGCTCAAAGTGTCATGGAATCCTGTGTTTGTGTTTGCACTTTTTCCCCAGCTCAGTGTTATTTTTTCATTCATAAAATCAGTTCCATCTCTCAGGCCAAGACTAATGCTGCCGGTGTTGTGAATCAGCTCTGCCTCTTCTATCGCCACAATGGATTTCTTCTACAGTGGAGACCAAAAAAGTACAGGTGAATATACACAAATCAGAGGCTTAATTTGACATAAGCCTTGAACCACACCTTGTTCCTGAATACCAACAAAGTCGTAGTTCATTCCCACCTTTCCTATAAAAAAAAATTATGATTAAAGCAGGATCAAAAAGTTGAGAGCAACCTGTATTCATGATTGCAAGTTGCTTTTTTTCATATCTTATATTACTGCATTTTGTCCAATCGAGATTTCTGGTGGATTATCGTGACTAAAGAAAACTCACAAATACTTTGCTTAAGGTTTCATGAATTCTTTTTTTGCTATAACCTATATACCCCATCAAAATGGCCTCAATATGTTTTAATGAGGCAATTTGAAACAAAGTTGGCTTTTTAATAACATGGTAAAAGCAGCCTATTCTAAAGATTTTTAAATTAAAACAACTTTGGAATTTTGATTCTTTGTGAACAAAGTTTTCATTTTTATCATTGTCACTAATATTCATATTCTGACTAGATCTTTTAATAACTAGAACAGACTGGAATAGTCTAAAATTTTAAAAATTGGAAGAGATCATAATTATGTTTATTGGTGTGCTGAGTTCTAGATGTTAATGGAAATTAAATAGTCTGAACATTTTCCTCAAGGAATATGAAAATAGAATAAAAATAGACTCCTCTATTTGTTACAAAATATCTTATAAGGATTGATACTGTAATTCCAAGTCTTGCGTGACCTTGTGTGCCAGTTGTCTTACTGAGCCAACCGCATTTAACCCAGGAGGTTGAAGAAGTCAAGCAAACATTTTGCAAAACAAGTCAAAGATCTCCTCAGCTGAGCCACGGCGGCGGTTAAAGTCCCGTCCTTTGGGAGAGCGGGGGCTAGTTACAAGCGTTCAGTGGAGATGTTTTTGAGTAATTTCCTTCTGACTTCCATAAATCACGCAGTACTTTAATTGCGAATGCATTACCAGCAGACCATGGCCTAAGCAGGATTGTGGATTTTCATTGGTTCATAAGATTAGCCCATGTTTTTGTAGTTTACTTAATATCCTTTCAAATGCTTTTCTCTTATCTGTAAACTATAATAGCGATTGCAATTCAGGCCGCTTAATTATTAATCTTTATGTAACAAATGCAGTAATTAGATATTATTTGATATAAAACATATTTTTTTTTGAACATTGAGTTCATTTTCTGGCTAAATGAAATGAGAAGTGGGAGAGGAAAAGACAAATACTGGACTTTTCTCATTTAAGCCTCCCTTCTTCCAAGTTCACAAAGTAGTTGTAAAAATGGATTCATTTGGCAAACTTCTGATATTTTACAATGACATTTCCATCCAAAATACAATTTGTCTGCAACTCCTAGAAATGTTTTTTTCAGCCTAGTTGGAAATAGGATGATTGGTTCAGATTGATCGGGTAAGTCATATAGTATTAATTCTGTTAATTAAGTTATTCCAGATATGCTGAATCCAGCCCATGTAGTCAGGGGGCTTCAAAAATAATTGTTTGGTTTTTTCAAATACAGGAAAGTGAGATAATCTGCTTTTCACAGCCACGATGCACGGAACAAGAAGTAACCAGTTTAACTTGCAGTGAGGAACAATTTTGTTATATATTAGGAAAAAATCTCACAGTCAAGGAATGGGATAAATTGACTGGAGAGGCTGTAGAGTCCTGGTCAGTGGAGGATTTAAAACCAGATATGCACGTGACTGTTATGGTGAATATATGGACCCTGCCTGGGCACATAGATATATTAAATATTCTGGTTATATAATTTGTGACCATTTTATATGTTATCCTCTGATTTTGTGTCCTTTCCTGAGCCACTCTCAAGTAAGCAATACGATACTTAGTGGTGCGGTATGGAAAGGAGTATGTACAGAAGGGAGAATGTACTGCTTCCAAAACGGTGTGGGAGAGAAAAATAGTAAATGAGAACAAGCAGGAACTCACAGTATGTATAACAGATATTGCTTGTATTTGTATACTTAACGTACCACTGGTAAATGTTTAGAATTCAGTGATGGAAAGGGTATAAAAACCAGACTAGAAAAACTCACCCAGACCAGCATAGCAAGAGAGATGTTCTTGACTGTTCCTTCAAAGACACTGGAAAAGAACAATCAATCTGCAAAAGCTGGTCCAGAGGAAGGTAGGCAGTGGGCCTTTTGGTGATGAGGAAATGAAACTTTCTGTTTCAAGGCAGGATAATACGGTTGGATGGAAGTGTCCTCGATAGGGGTGGTCTGCGTGGAATGGGGAACGGGATTTGGTATAGTCCTCCGTGGACTCCAGCAGCCATCTGTCATGAGATAATATTTAGAACTTTGAGATGATTAAGCTAGTTGAAATCTTGCCTTTGCTCAGCTGGTTTTGCTGTTGTTTATATTTGCTGTGCTTGTATATTTTATGACTTGGATAAGTAAACAATAAAATCTGCCTTAACTCTGTTTTATAACTTTTAGTCATAAATAATATTTTGGACATATTTTGGGATCCTGCTGGGTTACAAATCAGCCTGCCTGCTGCTCCTCTGTATCAGCATTAATGCCATCTACTTTCCATCGAGCAGTGCCAGAGGTACTTGGAGGTCATCCACTCCAATGCTAACTAGTTTCGGTTCCTGTCTCATGCTGAAAACTGGTGAAGATGTTATATTTCAAGACAGGAGTATGCCTTGGAGAAGATATTGCTGGCAACATCGTCTACAAGCTAATCAGCAAAGATCAAGTGTCTGCTGCTAAATTTGCAGGGTCTGCATGATTTTTTCTCTCTAAATATCCTGGCCCAAAGTTTTAATGTAACTGCTTATTAGTCAAAACAATGAGAGGAGCTTTAAGGGACTGGATGCAATGCACTAAGGGCCCTGCGAGAACACTGACAGTTAAGTAAAGCCATGTGAAAGAGGAAAATTTAAAAGACTATACACAGCCACAGGACTCTCAAGACCAAAATAACATTGTCATGGAGATGGGTGTCTACATATACAGATACATGTTTATCAAAGGACACTGTAGAAGCTGAACTTACTCTAAGATTTATGTTTGGGTGAGGAAAAGGTTGTCTTGCAGAGCAATTGGGATGGAAGGAAAGGATCTCTCCTTCAGTGAGGGCCTTTGCTGAAAAGAGCGGACTAGAAAACAGAAGAAAAACAATACAGCGACTGAGCCCAGATCATGCACAAACAGGAGAGGAGAACACCATCAGCACACAATCTGTACGTGTAAAGTACCCCACCATGACAGAGGTAGCANACTGTACGTGTAAAGTAAAGTACCCCACCATGACAGAGGTAGCATGGAAAAATAGAGAGAGATGTTTCTTGGGCTCATTGAAATTAGGGTTAAAATCCCTAATGGCTTCACTGGAGCCATATGTTTTATCCACTTTTTTGTAAAGACGTTTTATCACTTGATTATGTATCCAGTCCGGCCTTCTGAAAATGCCAGCTTCTCTGATAAACACATGTGGCCAGAGAACATCTGTTGCTGAAGCAAAGTTGTCTTTCCTTGTTTTTTTTTTCTTTTATTTTCTTTTTCATAAAATGGTGAAGAAACTGATTGACATAAAAGACCACCAGAAAATTGAGTATCCTCTGGAAAAAGGTAAGAGTAGGCTCACTGGGTAAGATGTGTGCCACAGAAAAAAGGGTCCTGTACCTTTAAGCTGAGGTAGTACCAATTGAAAACTATGTACAGAAGAAGTAATTAACTGGCCAAGTCTTCCTGAGGAAAATGTTCAGCTCAGGAAAGAATATTTTTAAGAAATCAGGGGATATGATGTTATTTTATATCCATCTGCAACATATTACATGCATATATGTGGTGCCTGTGTGCATGTGTGTTTATGTGAAAATTATGTGTATATAATATAGAAAATGAATGTAATGCACAATTTTTTGATATACAATACAAAGTTGTCATTGAAATAGATGGTTATAGAGCTGTACTTGTCTGCTGGTAGGATCACAGAGGAGCTAAGGACGTCCTACTAGAGGTAGGGGCCAGTTCCCAGACGATGGTTTATTGCCCTATAAACCAGCAGAAGGTGCATCTCCTCCCACAGGCCAGAGATTTTGGTATTTCTTCACAGGAGGGCTAAGAATAGATCCCTGTATTCACGAGCAACATAGTTTTGAATAGAAATTTAAAACTATGAAAGTGTTGTGAAACTTCAAAGCAATCAAAGCAACCGATAAAAATTCAGGTGATAAGTACGTATAAAACATCCAGGAGAGGAAGAGCTGTCAGAGTATGGGTCATTTAAGAAGCCTCATGCTGATGTTTTGTGCTTACGGTCTCTGCTAAACAAAGTCACATGGCATCTACAGGCAGGATTTCAGGAGGACATGAGAATCCACTTGTTTGATCCATTTATCCATCCGCTTCTCTTCTGGTAGAGTATTCATGCAAAACGCTTTATGAGTTCCCATATTTTCCCTTCTTCCACCAGACTCACCACAATATCGCATATCCTAAAGGCTGAAATGACCAAAGCAGCGCGATGCAGCTGTTCCCTTACTGCACACTGAACGGCTTTCGCAGGTATCGGCCCTGTGCGAAGTTGAGAAATGTGTTTAGTCCAATTTGGAGCGACTGTTTAGGAGGCCATCGGTCCTGAAGATACCTCCAGGGTCTGGGGACGTGACTCACCCAGGGCATCTCGGTGGACTCCAGCAGTCTCTCCTGTTTGACTTGCTGAGTGAAAACGAGCGAATGGAGGTAGTGGAATCCAGGTCAGTGCCTCGCATGTCATTTGGTGGTCTTTCAGTTGTTGATTGCTTTCTCCATCGTAAGGTCTTTGATTTTAATCGGATCATTGTGTGCACATATGGATATTCCTGGTGGCCTAACCAGTGAATATAATTAAAAGAAATGATTGCCTTTCACTTTAAGCAAACATCTGGTTTTACTTGAAACAAGATGACTTAGCTGTTTCAGAAACATTCTTGTAACCCTGGATTCACATTTTCATCTTAAAATATATATTTTCTCTGTTCAAGCAGCATGTTAATGTAAACACTATATATAACTGACAACCAAAATTTTCAGAAGTATTTGGTGCTCTGAGCATTAGTGAAACCACAAGAATTATTACATTTTTGATTTGATCTCTGTAAATCTGTTTCAACAGTCACTCTGATTTAAACAATTATTCTGATTTATACTCCAAGAACTATAATTTGCAGAAAATGTAACCATGTGAAAACATGTTTTCGTATAGTATATCTTGGCAACCTTGTTTTGTTGTGATGTCATTGCCTTAGGTTTCATGGAAATACTGAGGGAATAAAAGGAAAACACGACCCTCTCTTTGAAGTATATTCGCATATCCCCTCTCTCCACCCCTAAAAAGGTTTTAATGTCCTTTTTCCATAATGACATTGAGTTTTCAGTTATTGCTTGACTGACATTACAGTCAGAAATGTACTAAAGACTCTCATGAAAGGAATTTAATTGAGAGGGAAGGATTTGTCACCTTTCACTTCTCCCTATCAGGTAGGAATCATCATTTGTATAACGAGCTATTTTGAGATCCTGGGGTTCTTTTCTTTCATGTCGTTACAGTGCCAGATTCTAAACAGTTAAACACAGGCACGTATGCAAGATACGCAGAGCAGAGAAAATGAAATTTCAGACCATTTATCAACAGCAGAAGTAACATTGGAGCTTTCTCCATTAGAGCTCTATCTAATCTGGTTTATTGTAACATCTGAGGGAAGATGACTGTGCTTTATTAAACCAATAGCTCTCGTTCACTTCATCACATCTGCTCTTTCTAAAAAAAAATAAAAATAAAATAAATACAAGGTTATTAAGAGTAGCCCTTCATTATAAAAAGCATACGTTACAGATACGTACAATAGAATGAAAAATGACAAAAGAAAATGTCTTCATATGGAAGCAATCCATCTGGATACACCTAGATATGGTATATGGGGATTTCTAGTACTATTAAAAAGGTTATCCCTAGTACAAGATATTAAAAATATGCCTTGTATGGTTTAGGGATTGTAAACATCTCCAGTGTTTTTACTGAAAGAAAGGAAAAAGAAAGAAAGGGGAAAAAAGGAGAGCATCACATTCGGAAACATTCCTAACTGGCTTCACATTTTTCTTGTTCCCAGCACCGACAAGGAAACACATCAGAGACAAGCTCATGCCCGTCAGATGTGATCATATGCTAAAACAAATGACACCACTCGCTAATTTCCTTTCCCCAGCACGTGCATTGGTGCGTGTGTCTGGCTGTTGTGTGTCTGGGATGTCTGAAAACAGCAGCTTTTTCCTATCTGCTTAGTTGCACAATGAACTCTAAGAAATTTTCCCATTGGGGCTGATTCTGCACTCAGTCACCTTATTGTTAATCCTGAGCAATTTCATTGGTTTCAATGTATTTCTTACCTGATTAAGCGAACAGCCAGAGAGCTGAGCTATCATTACTGACCCTGCGAATATCATCAGCCACAGTGCTTAACTACTGTGAGCAGTCCCTTCTGGCACTCTCTGCCAGGCATGGGACTAGTCAAGTATATTACTGGACTAGTCTTCATCAGATCAGACTATTAATAGATTTTTTTTTTTCTATTTCCAGGATAAAAAAATCATAAATAGTTTTTGAGTTTATGTGTTTGCTATTAAGTACCAGATCTTATTTAGTCTGTCTCCACAAATCTACTTTTCAATATACTATTATCAGAAAAAGTCCTTCATTTTCTGAATTGGCAACTATTTCAACTCCACCTGCAAAAGTAAATGAGCAAAATGAACATTGGACATGACCTCAGCACTAGTCGTATATCATGTTCTAACTATCGAAGGCAATGTTTTATAAATCTCTACAGCTATATCCATAGATTTGAGTAATTTACCATATTTCCTTCAAAATGCCAATCACGGACTATGTCTCTAGTAAATTTGGTTCTTGGCACAATAAATAAAATTAATGTTCATGTATTAAGAAGAGTTACTGTAAATTATTGCTCCCTCTTTCGGGACTATTGCTTTAGCAGTTGGTGTAGGAAATGAAGTCGTTTTGGGGAGTAGGAAACAGCAAGAGTGGTAGAGTACATCTGAAACTCAGGTTTAAGCTGATCTCAGCCTGCCTCCACGTTAGTCATTTCAAGGTCTGCTGCAGGTGGTCTTCACACAGAAGCTCAAAAGAGGCCATTTGTGCCAAAACGTGGAGCTGGGAAGGGTAAGTGATGGAGCATTCACAGGGAACAATAAAGCTTTCATACTGTGGAGAGACTGAAGAACCAAGCTGAGCAACTTGGAAAAGTGTTGCCGAGTAGAAGGTAAAAATAGGTAAATAGGTAAAAACAACATGTAAGAAAAGGAAGAACAGGCTTTGCCTTTGGACAAACTTGGAGACAGTTTTAAGAAAAGACACTGCTAAGTTGCTTTTGTTCTGCTAAAGTATTCTTGACAAAATAAGTAGAACCAGATCTCAGCTGAAACAGCACTGTCAGTATTGACAGTTTTTCCCAGTTCTACCTCAGTTGAAATTCATTGTTCATTTTAATTGTTATTGCACCTTCAGCTTTCTAATTTCTCCTTTTTCCCAGTCCCATCACTTTCTCCAAAGTTGGCTTTCTACCCTGCTGGAACTGAGGGTGAAATCTTGGCGCTGCTGAAGTTAATATAAGTTTGGCCTCTGCAGTGAGGTCTGGATTTTACATAGATGTTTAAGAAGTTCTGTGGGAGAATTCATGCCTTCACTCAGGCATTTGGCAGTTAGGTACTGAAGTCTCTTTCTTTACACTGACCTACAAGGAGCCCAGTTTATTATTTGAGATTAGGCACATATCTTGGATTGCAAAGTGTCATTGTTATTATTTTATTCTGAGTTTCAATAGTTAAGTGCCTAAGGAGGAGCTATGAACCAAATATGGTTGTGTCCTCCAAGCTTTGTGTAAACCTGGGCTAGAGGAGGTAGCAGTCCCTCCAGACATGACAAACATGGGGTGAAGGCAGAGACGTAGTGCAGAAAAAGCGTAAATAAAGTTGTGATGGCAAACATCAATTTTCGTGAGTTGTGAGAGCTAAGGTCACTGAAAATGATGGATATCCTACTGGGGGAAATCTTTGACTATTGTTTTTGCTATGTTTCCCCAAAAAGGACCCTGTCTAGTTTTCCTAGACCATAGGTTTGCATGAGAATGGTAGAAGCAAATGGAGTCAGGAAATGCCATTTTGCACAGCAGAAAGGTGAACTCAGAAAATTGTCCATTTTCAAACAAACTGTGGTTGAAGATAATGGTTGGGACTTCGCCAACATCTTCTGGTTCTGCAGTTTGTTGTTCCTCCTCTCTCTGGTTAAGCAAGGAGTCATACTGTAGCGCAGAGCAGAATAAGGGATCAGATCTTACAACTCATCTTCTATGAGTAAAAATTACTTACTACATCCCTTAGTGCAGCAGACTAGATTTGGTTCCACAGATATGGCTTCATCAAAGCAAAGCAAATTCAGCAAACAATTCATCATGACTTTAGCCGTGTTACTCATGCAGTGGAAACTAACGACATGCTTAGATTTTTGCTGAATTATGGTGCTTACTACTGTTGTCTTCTCAGCATGTATTTAAAACAAATTTGTACTTAATCAGTGGAAAAAGAGCCTGAACATGGCACAGTTGATATTCCATGTAGTAAACTTAATGAATTTTTCTGTAGAAGTTGTCTGTGACTGACTTGTTTCGTAAAAGTAGCATTTGTAGTGTCATTTCCAGGTGACAGATAAACAGTGGCACAAGGAGTTCACTGAGTAAGCGCATCAGAACAAGTATATGAATGAAAGACCAAGTGTCATTCAGCTGTGGCTAATGGAGCTTTTTGCTGCTTTAATCGAGGGACTGACTTCACAAAACTTATTGTTCAATAATGAGAAAAGAACCCACAATATTTGTAAGTCTCAGAAACACTGCTTTTGGCACCTTCAAGTGCTATTACTGCTGTGGTACCATATAGTCAAGTGCTCAGAAAGTAATTGTATGTTGTCAACATGTTATAGTGTACATAACCAAGTTTTTCACAGGGCAAAAGGAATCTAGTTGACATACTGGGAGTACCCCAACGCAAGCTGAGCTTAAGATTTGTTGGTTTACTGTTTCCACACAAGAAATCGGTGAGTGAAGTCACACAAGGGAGCTGACTGCAGTACTGAGGTTGTGGGTCTGAAAATTTTCATAACCTGTTCTGTATGTAAGATAAAATCCACTCTTTCACTGTCTGTTTTTTTAGGGTTTCTGAAGTTTAGCAGAGCTCATCACGGACCCGAACTCTGCTTCTATCAAATAAATTAGTGAATCGGTGATTAACATCAGAACTAAGCCAGCATGGGATTACAGTGCATGAAAACTGTTGCTGCTGCAATGATATGTGTGGTTAAAACGGGTATGGAGTATGTGTAGGGCTGACGGAAGCATTTGTACGCTTTGCTATGTGTTTAACAGTGCTGGTGAAGGTAGAAGTAGAGAGCAAAAGCAGCATCATGCTCCGCAACATGACGTGAGAGAGGCTGTGACATTCTGCTACTACAATGAACAAGTCTCAGTTATTGAATGCTGCTCTGGTTAGAAAAATTGACATCCTCACCAGCTATATCATGGCTCACCTACGCTGTCTCCTCTTCTCATGAAAGCCATACATACGGCAGAGAAATGCTTATACTGGCTGATCGCCCTGTCGTGTAGGAAGGGGAGTATGGAAGAGTGGTTTGAGACACTCGTACGCCTGTACGCATGCCAGGCTATACGTATAATACTCCTTGCAGTGTGGAAACTACACCCCACACTCTTCACAAGGGAACCTATTAATGTAGAACGCCGATGAGCCATTTAACGCTACGAGGCAAGCAGAGGCTGAAAACTTCGCAGCTGTTAAGAAGAACCAGGGCATCAGTGGAGAAGCGGTGGGAAAGCGAGGAGAATAATTGGTTGTGGCCCCTGGCAGGCAAGTCACCATTCCCCCACCGTCCCCCTGTTTGCATTAACGGGCACCGATTGCGTTCACAGGTCTGCACACCAAATTCGCCTTCTGGGACAGGAACGTTAATTTATTTGACAGCACCGCGTGGAAGCGGTGCGGCGGTTTCACTTTCCCATTCCATAATCGGCCTTTTCCGTTTGTATGGGAAACAAACCACTTCTGTGAAATATCCCCAGATCTCTTGGTGAGTCAGGTCCAAGCTGGAGTACATTAGCATACCTCCATTAGTGTTAATTGGAATTTAGACAAGCTGAAGGTCAAATGAAGCAAACTGTCATCTTAAACCTCCAGAACAAAGAAGGAGAAACAAGAGGCCAGGTATGTTGTCTGAAATATTGCCAAGTTATTTAATAAATGAACTTAAATTTAAATTGGTATCCTTTTAAATTTGGCAGCTTTGCTCGATACTGTGCAAACCTGAGAATTTTGTACCAGTGCATTGGGTGAATCAGCCCCATTTTTTTTCTGGTAATGTTTTAAACTGTTTCACCTTGTGAGTGGACAGGTCTGACACAGAGGCCCTGTATCCCAGTATCCTGAAAGATATTGCATATATCCTCCTGGTTTGCTCCTTCAAGACCTGAAGAGACTACTGTGACCACATTGTATGATGTGCTACAAAAGAGCACTATAAATAATTACTCAGGTCAGGCCTGGATCAGTTGTGTTCCCCATGTGTGAGCTAAGGCATGCCACTGCGGAGACCTTCAGGCTCGCATCAAAGGATGGAGGGTCTGTCCTAAAAAAGCTGTTTCAAACATAAGTTGTTCTGACTGTGTGAAACGTTTGCCTCACTTCTACTCTGAATATTGGTGGAGATTTTTCAGGTTGGAAGCGCGTTTGCACTGCAAATATTTATTTCTCAGGTGAAATCGAGCATTTCTAAAATAGATATATAGTGTTGTGTCCCCTCCATTGTCCCTGAGATGTGCAAGTTATATACAGTCCTTCACACCCTTTTGCTAATGGGTAAGCTGGGAGCGTGCCCTGAAAGTTGCAGGAACAATTGCAGCACTGAGGCTGAATTATGTTATCTGTTTAAACTTATTTTAAATGATGAATCAACCAGGATACCAATGAAAATAAAGCTATTCCTGGCTTCCAGGACTATTCTGCTCAGTCCTAATTCCTCTAACTATGCATTTGCATTACATGTGCCCAATACACATATATCTATATAGTAGACATATTTCCATATTTATGAATACCCTTACACATATAATTCCCTATATATAGTAAACTATATTTAACATAAAAAGGCCTGGCTGATTCTCATCCCTTCATTCTGGCAGAGAAGCATCATCTCTTGGACTAAACCAGGAAACTTCTCATGTTCACCTACTTTTTTGGCCTTTCTGCAGATACCATTATTATGTGTGTGTTCAGAGCTTCAGGTTCCTCTTTGTGCTCAGGCTTTGGATTGGGTGAGTACAGTAGACATGAAGTTAAAACACCTCGGCTTTTCTGAATCTTATTCTTTTTGCTTTAAGGGAGTTTCTTTCCTTTCAGTGTGTCACAGCCTGCTCCAGTTTTACCGTCATTATTACCAGTCCACTAGGCAAAAGGAACAAAACAACACAGGTGTTTCACAAAACTCAACAAACATCTCCCAGCTTTCACCCTTTTGATCCCCTTTGGCCCATACTAGTGTGACCCTAAACTTACCATTTATAAGAATCCAGTCCCAAGAATCTGTTCAACTCTTAATTAATGAACTATCGTTAATTTATTGTCACCTATCTGAATTGGATAAATACAAATGAACTCAGCGGTAGTAAACCTGATCAAAGAAAGCATTTTACAAGCACAGAAACAAAGTGAAGCTTTTTTACAGAGAAACTTATACTGATGAAAAATTAAAATACAATGCAACTGAACTTTTTGAGATATATTAAACGGCTGCATATTTCATAAATTAAACCACAGAATATTCCATAAAACAATGGTGCCCTCTTTAATGAAATTCTATTAAAGAAACAGACCTGTCAAGGGAGCACATTTTTATATCCAGTTAGATTTTGTATTATACAGATTCCCACTTTGTATATTTTTCTGTGGTAGCTGCTAAGTAAAATATATATACTCTTGAATATTTGCTTACTTCTGGAATGGGAAATTTCCACACAATTTAGTGATTTAAGAACTGATTCTAATCTAATAAAAGAAAACCCTTTGGGAATACTTAATGTCACTCAATCTGTGGAACAACAGCCCTTGTTCATTTAGGGCATCATCCAGTTCCCAGAGTCTTTTCAGAGATTTCAAGGGGGGCTGAACTGCCCCCTGGAGCCACCAGTGTGCCAAATTGCTAATCTGACTGATGCTCGGGCTTCATTAGACCTTCTGAAGAACTGCTCTGGGAGTTTATCACCTTTCAGTGGTTACTCAGTCACTCTTTCTTGCTTTCTTAAGTAGATTAATAATAAAGGAGACTAATAACGAAGGTAGTCAAAGTTCAGAAGGAAGCACAGGAAAGCTCAGATAGATCATCGTGTCCCTGTTCCTTGACAAGCTACAATACATCTGAGGTGCTCCCACTGACTGTGAACATACTGTTAGCACATGCAAAGGGCAAGGAAATGCAGCTCGGCTGTCAGGGACAGAACATTTAAAGCTAAATTACATTATATTTGCAACAGGGAAGAGTGCACACAGGGAGAATTGCAGCAACTCCATTGATACCTTTTAACTTGTCAGCTAGCTGCCACCGTCAGGGACTTGGGCACCTCTCGGGTTCACAGTGCTCTGCTGGCCAGCCATACAGGTAGGTGCCCCTTAAAAAGGTTGTGAAAAAGAACATATCTAAAATCACAAGTCACTCACACAAATCCTGTTCCTAATACCAACAATCATGCGAGAATGCAGCCTGTCTTATGAGGACAGGCTGAGAGAGTTGGGGTTGTTCAGCCTGGAGAAGAGAAGGCTCAGGGGACACCTTATAGCAACTTTCCAGTATCTGAAGGGGGCCTACAAGAAGGCTGGAGAGGGACTTTTTACAAGGGCATGTAGGGATAGGACGAGGGGGAATGGCTTCAAACTGGAAGAGGGGAGATTTAGATCCGATATTAGGAAGAAATTTTTCACTCTGAAGGTGGTGAGACACTGGAACAGGCTGCCCAGAGAAGGTGTGGGTGCCCCATCCCTGGAGGTGTTCAAGGCCATGCTGGATGGGGCTTTGAGCAACCTGGTCTAGTGGGAGGTGTCCCTGCCCATGGCAGGGGGGTTGGAACTTGATGATCTTCAAGATCCCTTCCAACCCTAACCATCTTATGATTCTATGCAATACTTCTGAATAATAAGTTTGATTAATACTTTGAAAGCCAACAGACAAGCAAAGTTCATAAATTTCTTCCCAATTACAATAAATTAATAGCAGCAGCGTAGAAATTATATTTTACCACTCATAGAATCACAGAATAATTTAGACATGGAGGTCTTCTGGTCCCATCCCCTGCCCAAAGCAGGGCTGAATCCAAAGTTAGACTCAGTGCCTTCTCCGAGGAAGGTTATGAATATATCCACAGATGGAAATTTAACAACCTTTTCATGGTATTGGTCTCTAATCAACAATTATGATAAATTGACAATGCTTTCTGAAACCCTAGCCTGGTAGATAAAATTGTTATTTTTAGGCTCTAGACTAAAACCCGTATTTCAACCCCAAACCTGATACAGGGTTTCATTTAAAGATTTTTTTTTTCTGAATGATAGGAATAATTCAAAATGTCTTCACAACTTAAATCCACAAACAGGGTTCCAATCTGGCATTATTTTAGTAGCGGAAAGTGCAGAAAAAGTGTAAAATACAAACTCCAGGTCATTGCTCAGGTTAAATCAGCATTTTCTCCTTTGACTTAGTAGATCAGCAATTTTGCTACCCCTCTCCACCATTTTTCACTGAATTTTCTTCCTCTTCTGTACTATCCTGTTCAGCTATGAAAAGACAGCAGGAATACCTTTACTCCACAGCTTTGAACACATTTTTCATTTTTTGTTTTATCTGCCTTACATGTATTGTTAACAAAATTTCTTGTCAATAGGTTGCAGAAAGCTAGTTCCTGACGGTCTCACTTACTATGATTCCAGCCATTTTATCACCTTTTAAAATGATAATAGAAAGTCAATCAGAAGTTATCTGCAAATACTTCCATAGTACCTGATTCAGAGCAAGGTGATTAGAAAGAGTGATGGCTATTTAATGAAAATCAGGAAGTGTCACTGATGCCATCCAGCTTCTTTTTCCAGGTTCTTGAGATATTTGCTCTGTAAGTAGCACTGTAGGTGTGTGCAAGTATAAGAAGTAAACCCAAGTACAGCTGCTGCGTGTTCTCTGTACAAAAAAATGCAAGTTGCTACAAATTCTGTAGCTGGAAAATGTCATCTTGTCTGTTCTCCCTTGAGGCCAGACCAGCTCTAGCTGTGCAATCCCTGCAGATGCTTGTTCTTAAAACTTAACAGTGATGAGGATTCATTGCCTCTATCTTCTAAAATAGTCTGTAAAATGTCTATGAAATGTTCTGGCAATGTAAAGAAGCCGTAAGACACCCATTATACTTATTTCAAGGTCTTTTTACTTTGGCATAGTGGATATAAAATACCTGTAATATAAATAAGAATATATGTACTGGATTCTAAAGCCTTTACTTATAGAGGATGGGAAGAGATTCGTCTTTGTCAGAGTGTGTAAATGCTGAATCATTCAGTGCCTTTGCAGAAAACTTACTGAGTGGACCGCTCCATTACAATGGTACAAGTTACACTGTACCTCAAGCATTTCCTTCTGTTAAAAGATAGATGAATATTTGTACTTTCAAAATTCCTTTGCCATAACAAAACAGCACTTTTCCTGAGGAATGCAGTACAAGGGGGATAAGAAGAAAGGAAAAAAGGCATTTGTAGAACAATTTCCCTACTCCACATTTTCTAGTTGTGCATACATTGGTTTCATTCATCTGTACCTCTGCGGAAGCTGAACACTCCACTGAAACATCTCATTCTCTTCACCACTTTATTTACAGAGAAAGACGAGCCTTAAACCATTTGGTCCAGTTTTGCTGAAATTTTTTCTTAAGTGATTTTTCCTTTACTGTTTGTTTTCATTTCTTCACAGAAGACTTGCAGTATGTGAGATGTTTGGTTGCCAGCAGAGAACCTTGATTATCAAAGACAATGCCACTATAGAGTACAAATGTACGTTTGTACGGCATTTGGCTCAGTTTTTTCCAAAAGGAGATAAGTGAGCAATTCTCCTTGGGCTGGCCATTAAGATGGAATCCCCAAATAAACGCAGTAATGAACAAAGCCAGCACTTCTCACAGCAGTGAGTGCGGAGAACTGGCTGCAGCTTCTTTTCTTAGCCACGTTAGATGGTCAAGAGCTTAGAGCAAACACAACATCAGGACGGGAAATGGACATGGACAGGGCTGGATTCAGGCAATACATGAATGGAAGACATGGGTAAGCCTCTGTCCCGTCATATTATTCACACTGGGAGTAACCATACAAAATGGACAATGAGTATTGGATAAGTTTTTGTGGTTAGGCTTCATTTCTATTTCTTTCTACTCTCTTTCAGGTTTTGTACACCTGTTACTCTGACACAAAATTTTATTGAAGGGTGAACAGTAGGAGACCAAGTTGTATGCCTAAATATAGATATTTAGGGCTATCCTTAGGTGTCCAAGCATGGTGGGTTGCTCTAAGCCAGCAGCCAAACACCCACCCACTCACTCACTCTCCCCCAGCAGGATGGAGAGAAAGTAGGAGGCAAAAAGACTCACAGATAGAGATAATGATGGTTTAATAGGGAAAGCAAAAGCTGTGTGCACAAGCAAAGCAAAAAGAGGAATTTGTTCACTGATTCCCGTTGGCAGGCAGATGTTCAGCCATTTCGAGGAAAGCAGGGCTTTGTCCCATGTAACAGTTACTTGGGAAGACAAATGCCATAACCATGGAAGTCCACCTCTTGTTCTTCCTCCTTTCCCTGAGCTTTTATTGCTGAGCGCAATTTTGTCTGCTGCGGGTTATCCCTTTGGTCAGCTGGGGTCAGCTGTCCCACCTCTGTCCCCTCACAGCTTTTCATGCACCCCCAGCCCACTCACTGGGGGGCAGAGCGGGAAAGAGAGAAAGCCTCGATGCTGTGCAAGCTCTGTTCACGTGTAGTAAAAACACCGGTGTGTTACCAGCACTGTTTCAGCCACCAATTCAAAGCACGACACCGTACAGGTGGCTATGAAGAACATTACCTCCATCCCAGCAAGTTCCAGTACAGCAGGGTGCTCACAGGAGGTTGGCATGTGAGACACAGGACCTGCCAAAACCTACAGCCTTCTAAGGCAGCAGGTAAATGTCAGGTAGGATGCCCTGAAACACCTAAGGCAAAAATAGATATATATTTTAGGCATACCTATGTTATGTGTCACTTTGGGTCTTGCTTTTGTCTTGTTTCTATTAGATTTTTACCTCCCACGAAGCCATATTGCTGCATTGTGGTGATCCTTGATTGACAGGAAAAAATATGATTGTTGAGTGAAAAAACAGCTTCAGAACATAACAAACACTTGTTGAGAAAATGTACGTGAAGGTATGTGCATGTGGATATTTATCTATCTAGCCACTGATAGATAAATCATGTTTTAGCCCATTTAAGCCCATTTCTAATCCTACCAGAGTTGTTGGTATCATATACTGTAGATCACTTATAGAGGCTGTGTGTCTTCCACAGCAAATTCTACCTAGGTACAAGGCATATAGACATAGAAGCATAAAGTGGCAAGTACTTTCCAGTCCTGGGATGGAAGTTGGTGTATCTAGCACAGAGGGACAGTTTTGACATGACATCTTTATGTCTACTCTGTTAGTTCCTCCAAAACCTGTACTATCTGCCAGACAGGAGTTTAGATGCTGAAGTACTTTTGGTGCTCTTGATTTAAACTATGAATCCATGTAAACATTATTTCTAGTGGAGAATTTATTTGCTATAAGCTAAGGAGGTGAATGTAACATACATAGTCCAGAAGAATTACAGCTCTTGACATCCTTTTACTGGCTGGTGGGTAACATTTCTGGCTTAGTATTGCTTCAGAAAGGATTTAAGTAAATTGTACTTCAGGAGCATTTAATAACGAGAGAAGAGGACAAGTGGAATTTACCTGTCTAGACGACTGTATCTGCATGGGGTAACCCCGTCTGGAAGCATAAAAATCTGGACACACAAGAGATGGATCTCAAGATTTAATCCCACAAATAAGTTAGCTTTCCGTTTCCAAAAGAGGCATTTGGAAGTGTGGAACAGTCACCCTCGACTTGTCCAGGGGTGCCTCTGCTGCTGCCGATATACAGCAACTTCACCAAGAACCTCGTCCCACCCTTCCCGAGATGATACCGCTCTGGTTGCTGCAGGTCAGGGAGATCACTGCCCATGGCCTCTCCCATCTAGGCAGGCCCCTGTTTGATAATTTATTAGCACCTAAATGCTGTTGAAGAACACATCATTCATAGCTTTTGCACCAGGGTGAGTGTGAAATGGCCGGCAGGAGGGCTATCTGCAGGAACATGGCTGGTGTTTAACACCTAATTACCGCTTTCCAGTGTCCTCTGGCTAGATAATCGAGAACTGCGATATGGAAAGGTTTCAGAAAGATTTTGGAAATGTAATTACCTAGCTAAGAGAAAATTAAGCTATAATAAAGCCTCTTTGCTATGCTTTTGAAAGTGTTCACTGTTTTCCTGGTTTCTGGAAACAGAAATCGGCGTGGGCAGGGTCAGTTGTTGTTACACAAACCAGCCACAATCGTGTCTCAGATCTCTGTAGAAGATGTCTCGACATATTTACAGCAAAACATGACCCAAAATGATATCAAATGAGAAGAGGTACTCAGCAATGGCCTATGACAAGTGGGTGGCGAAACATTATGAAAAAAATGGGGAGACATTGTGCTTGCCATCAGCTCTGTCCTTTCTAGGCTGCACGGGGGAGCTGGGGATGGCTGTAGAAGTAGTGGGTCTGGGGGAAGGAGTGTGAAAAGGGCCTGAAAGAGCCACTACTGCTGTCACAGGCAATCCCGTCAGAGAGCTCTGTTGATAAATTAGAAACTCTTGAGTGGAGGTAGAAATTAATTGTATTCCACTCTCCCCATTTCAACATTGCTCCACTCCCAAGATTAAGAATTTGTTTGTTTTCAATTTGCTAGCTGAATTCATTTATGGAGAGTTTATATCCATTTATTCTTCAGTCAACATTTTCTTCAGCTTCAAGCAGATTTATTTTCCTGATGCCTATGTTGCTCCTGAAGATTTAAAGAATGATTACATCTTTGCTCCCTTTTTTATTTTTTTTTACAGCGAGATCAACAAGTTTAGACTGCACAGGTGCTGATTGCATCTTCCTATAAAAACAGGCCTTGTTCCTGTCACAGCTTAAATTCATCTTTACTGAACATGGAGACTCAGAAAGGTTTTTAAACAACCCAGTCACACATCTCTTCCCAGCAACGTTATTGCTGTTCTCTGTAGTCCTGCTGGAGCTATTCCTTGTTGTTTACTGTGCTATGTCAGGAAAAAGTTGCTATGAGAAATTACCAAGAGAAATCGGAGGAAGAAGCTCCTGGAAGGACTGGTGGTCCACTGGGAGCCGGAGGAAATGAGTTGTGAGCTGGAAGGTTGGATGGCTCCTCTCTCACAGTGAAGATTAATGGGATAACCCAGCTACTGATTAAAGGCAGCTGAAAAGGGGATTATCAGCAGTAAGGGACCAGTTCATGCACTTGCTGTTTTCAGCAAGAGACTTTCTGGAGCTAAGGAGGAGTGAAATATGTAATATAGAAAGTCATTGTGTTGGCAAAATAGGAGCTGTAACATGGAGGAGACGGAAATATTTTGCCACCATGCTGTCTAGGTCACACACCCGTGCTCAGTAATGTCCATAATTATTACCACTGAAAGACCTGTGCTAATGGGACAGCTATGGCTCCAGATCTTGCCAATCTTATGCTGAAGTCTTTAGACATTGCTTAAGGCAGAAAGGGCCTCCCCATGTGTGTCTGCGATGGCAAAGCCTTGGAATGTCAAAATCAGTCCTAAAACGAGTGACAGGATTTATCACAGTCCAATTACAGAACCTTTGTAACTACATTAAGTGGCAAACTTCTTTAGATAGTGCACAAAGTTCTCTTTCCGCTTCAAAATGACCTAAACCCAAACTTTTCTGAAACCTGGGGTTTTATGCATTTTATTGCAAAGGTCACAGTAGACAAATAAGTGCTGTATAAAACAGAATAACAGTTCAGAAAGAAAGATGATGCTTTGACTAAATTGTACAGTAATGCTGACACTTCCGAGTCAGCAAGTCTGAGGCTATAATGCTGAATCCTAATATTTCCATTTAGCATTTAGACAGCATTAGGAAAAAAAGGTGATGTCAAAAGGACTACTGTTCCCGTGGCTGACAAGGAAACCATTTTATATAATTGTTTCAGCCTACAGAAGAGGGTAATTCCTTCGGACATTGCTGGGTTTTATTTTCATAAAGAGTGAATAAATTATCTCAGTCCCCTGGATCAGAGGATGTTAAGTTCAAATCCTGTCGCTGGAATAATCACTACAAAATAGTTCAGTGTTGATTCTGCAATTTGTGGGTAGTTTTGGTGGGAAAGGCATTTTTCCAAGTTTGCGCTCTTGATGTGTTGAAATTACAGAAAAACTGAATAGTCAAAAGGGTGGCCAGGATAGTCAAAATGGCAATTGGCTGAAATATGTACAACAAAAAGTAGACTAAATTCAATAAAATACTACCCTGCTGTTTGATTTTCGTCTCTACAAAAAGCCTGTGACAACTTAACTAGATCTGGCTATTTTTATGATTTTTAAGGTGTCTCCCTTAGAAGTCCTCGGAAATCTCACACTGGGTTTCTGCAAAGTTTAAAGGTGTTCTCTTGTGAGGTTCTGCTTCACTGAAGGTTAGGGAAAATAATGATCCGTCATATCAAAACATCTGATCCCTATTACTTTATTCAATGCAGACTTATTTTACTCAATTTACATTTCTATAGGGTTTAAATTTTGGATTTTTAAATTTTTTATTTTAGTATTATTGTTGATCAGTCAATTATTTGGAAAGCGAGGAGCAGGTGCTTAGTAGTTTACAAACAACATTATAGAGAAAATCGTCAATAAAACAGTGCAGAAGCATAGAAATACAAAAACCCCGCATTTCTAAAGATTCAGTATTATTAATATGTGATGATATTATAAAAATGTCTCTTTTCATTTTCTTCTAGTCTATCCATCTTTGTCCTTGAAGAAGTAAAAAGGTTGTTCTGGGTTTTATGAGGTTTTATAAGTTTTTTCTTGGGTGCTTTAGTAGAAATGTACATAGCCAATGGGGGATCATCACTGTAAACCAACTATCGGCACTTCACCACTCTCCATGGTGTCACGTCAGTTCATTTGATATGCAAACTGGACTTCTGTTATTTCCTTTTTTAGGGCAAAAGTAGGAATATATTACCAAAAATTCTCCTGAGCACGGTATAAAAAAGTTGATGAGAAAGTTCCTTTTACCCAGCTAATGAGAAGGCAAAGAAAAGCCTTTGAGTTAATCCTGGATGATGAAATGATAACTGCTGGGCCACAGTTACCCCTGGTGTTGCCTCCAGCAGAAGGAGCGGGATTGTATTGAGATTAATTTTGCCTCAAGTCTTTAAAGGGTGGGAACAGGTAAAACGGTGCTCACTAATGTTGACATTTTTTTTGTATATCATAACAAATGACCTTTCTGAATCTTATTAATTGGGCTGGTTTTATGCTAAGCAGTTCTTTCATGGACAGTCCATTCTCAGCAACCTGCAAAACCAATGTCAGTTATAACAACAGAGAAGTCATGGAGATTTGAGTGGTGAGTAGCTCACTGTTATGTTATGGTTGTGGCTAATTACTCTTCAAGCTCTGCTACTTCACAGGGATTTCACTCTTAGGGTCTCTAAACAGAAATCTGTTAGTTTTGGCAGCCTCTGGTCTGCTGTGTAACATTCATCAGTGTCTTTCTCTGGAGTTTCAAAGGCAACACTTATATGTAATGGTTTTGCTGTGAAACAAAACAGAGAAGGAGTATTGTGGTGTTGAAAACACATTTCACAGAGTTGTTACAGTTTTTTTGGAAGGATGCCCTTTATTTAATTAATCTTTCTGCATTTTGTTTTTGCATTTTCCCTCACCATTTTATTATTCTCTGAAGGACTTGGTCCCCAGAGCCGGCTCCAGGGAAAGGTCTGCTGGATTAGATTGTGGTGCCTTCCACCTGGTGTATATCCATGAGTCCTTCATGGTTAGCAGTGTGGCGTGCAGGCCGGCGGCGAACAATCTAATGATCTGTTTTCTTTTCCCTTGAGGTGAACCACATTCGCTTGTATAAGAAAGCAAAACCTCCACAGTAGACCTGAAAAGCAGCCTACTGCTTTGGAGAGGGCTCTGATAGGCATTGATGTAAAACCCTGACCCCTGTTAATGGGATTCTATTGCCATGAAGCCTCCTTTAGACATTTATTTATTGGTCATGTATTTATTATATAAGTAGGTGATGCCAGCATGCTCTGCTGGATTAAAGCTTGTTGAGCTCAGTGATTATTCTAGAAAGATTTATTTTCCTCTGAACGTAATTGCACACCCGTCCAGTGAAAGGAGCACAGTGGAAAATCTCACTCCACCACTCTGATGGACTACGCTGGTGCCATCCACACTCTGCAGACAAGGGCTAAAGAAACCGGGGCGTTTTCATAACATCACTGAATGGCAGCTTAGGTGTTAAGTAATCACTGTGGTAGAAAAGCACCTGGAAGCAAAGAAGGAGCTTGTCTTTGGCAGAGCTATGGCTGAACTCATTGTCCAGGCTGGGATCTATCCAGACACCTCATGGCTTTGGCTACATCTAAATAAACAGCTTTGAACGCTGACTTAGAGATATTAATGGGTTTCTTGCATCATTTATGACTATGTGTAGTGGCAATTGTGCTACAACAAATCCACCACATAAATCAGGTGTGTATTTTGGCACGGTCAATCCTGCATGGAAGACAGCTTTTAAGTAAGTAAAAGAAAAGTTGCCTCATAAATGTCAATAAGATATTCCCTCCCTCAGACTCAAAAAAAAAGAGAAAGACCCTGAGCAATACAGCACGGTTACCATCCACGAATGCTGATGAATCAGGAACTGAATGTACATTCAAAATAATCTTTCATCGTCATTACTATGCAGTCTGAGAGATCAAAACTTAAGTTGGCATTGCTTTCTTTTATGATATATTGGGCTTATATACATCGCTGTGTGCATACTTGTCACCTGGCAACCTAACTGCAGTTTATTTAAACTGTTTGATGGATGACATATATTTAATATTTGGTTTAAGCTCTATTTGCAAGCTAGCTACTGGCTGAGTATAGCTGTAGTGTAAGACTGAAAGGAAGGTGAAAGTGATGTGAAAGAGAAAGACTGCCCTCGTTTTCATGCCTGATGGATGTGTATCCTCATTACCATAAGTGCATTGGCAGAGGGGTGGAATGATGTTAACAACATACAACCAGTGACACAGTCACGTATAAGTTGTCAGGCTACTGATCGTGGGCTTGAGCTCCAGGTTGTTTTTCTCTGCTGGTAAAGTCTGCATGAGCTCAAAGGCTAAGAGGTTTTTGAGAACTCATAGGAACACTTTCTACTTATTTTTGATTTAGAATATTGGCAATTTTGAAATGAGGTTGACATTTCAAATGCTTCACTGAGTTCTGCAGCCTCGATCCATCCTGTGTATCCAGAGCCATTTAACAACTCGGGGCCTCTAGACCCCCAACAGTCAGTGAAAAAAGATTCTTCCAGGGGACAACTCAGAAGCTGCACCACGCTCTGGAAACTTCTCTCCATCCACTGGCCACAGGATGAACCTAAAGATGTGTAGGGTCCTCTGTCTTAGTTGCTGGAGCTAAATGCCTGACATGAGATGGCTTGAGTCTGAGTTTGAGTAATAGGAAACAGGTAGGGAGGCATACTTTGTGAAAAATCCAGACTTTCTCCTGATTTCTTTTTGTCCCCCTCCTCTTCCAAAAAAAAAATTCTAAGCTGCTTTATAGGTTTGATCATTGTTTACTGGCTTATAAGAAGTTCTCTCTGAGACATCTCATTTACAGGTCCTGTCCTTCCAAGGTCAGTCTGTGAAATGGACATTCAGGATATTTGATGCCACACTAGACCAGCTCTTTGACCAAGTTATACCAGCTTAACAAAACTGGAGCTGCCTTTGACAACCAACACTACAAATCCTTGCTAGGGACTAAAATACATTTTTCTCTTTTTAAAAAATGAGCAAACATTCTATCAAAATAAATACTTTACATAAATAAACCTACCTTTTCCAAATATTTCATTTGTCTACAGAATAGTGCTCTGAAAGGCTCCTCAGCTCTAGCTTCTAATAGACCATTATCTGTGTTTAACAAAAAACCACCAAGACTCCAAAACACAAAATTGTCAAAAAATAACAACGTGCCACACACACCACAGTATCCTCTTCAAGCAAGAAGAGGCGACCCTCTGGATGCTATAATTTCTAAGATCTTAGCCACGGCAAGCAGGACTTTAAGTTACACTTCACTATTTGCTGCCTATTAAACAACACCAGCCTATATTGCACTAGCAGGAAACGAAACATAACACTCAGAGTGTGCCTTTCAAAAAGCCCCCACCAAGAAATGAGTCCTTCGGGGAATCGCAACTGTCTGTGGAAGCGTATGAAACACAAGCTCTGTGATTTGGTGGCTTCATTTGAAAATGACTGACTTGTGTTTCTTTCTCACTGAGTGGCAACGTAAACTGCAAGCGCAGAGTGTGTCCACTTTGAAGGCCGTCTGGCTCTCTAGTGTCTTGCCAGTTCTTGTAAAAGCTGGGCTTACGTTATGAATAGCGTACCCCTCTGCGGATCCCAGGGCAGCAGAAGCAGGGTTCTCCAAACGGCTTCAATCAGCAAGGGGTCACTTCCCCCTGTGGGGAGAGTGAGGCAGGTCTTAAGAAGGACTCATTTTTTGACCTCCCTCGTTATTTATGAAGTCTTCTGGGAACGCACTCTTTGTGTTTGAATTTCAAATGAGGAGTAGGATGAGCAAATATGTTTGCTTAGCATATGGCTACAAGTAGTCATTAGAAAATAAAACTGTGGGAGGATGCAAGATGGATGTGGTAAAGGCTGGAAAAAGTTAGTTTGGGTGGGATACACCTTTATTTACGGCTATAGTAACTTCTGATCCAGACGATGATATGAGTTTGGTGCCCAGTTGTGGCCATGGAATTGAGTCCAGTGTCCCATGAGTTCAGCAGGATGGTTTGGGTGCGATGGTCCAAGCTGGAGCAGCATCTTGCCTGAAAGAAAAGCACTCCTTGTGGGGGAAACCATGCTTCATAATCTAGTGAAACATGGTAAGGAATGGGTTGCTGTAACAAAAGGTAAAGTGGGAAAATGGTCCTGAGTGCTCAGCAAACTGTGATTTCTCTTTGTGCCTTCTGGCAGCCTCATGCTTTTTGCTTTCTCCTACGTTACCAACATACGTAAAACTCAGGCTCCTGGGTTTCTGGTGTATTAGTTGGTTTTTTTACCAAGCGTTAGCCTGAGTTGTTCAGGCTGCATTTACCTTCAGTACATTATCGCCTGCCTCCCAAGCAGACCCAAGGGGCTCAGCTGTGTTCACTGTCAGCGGGGACGGTTCCATGTCATTATTGCAACCCACCCCTGGGAACCAGCCTTGAGCCACCCAGCGCCTTCAAACACGCTTGGCTCTCTACGTGCCTCCTTGCTTCTCGAGCGCTAACGATGGCAGGATTTGGCCAGGCAGAGAGTGCAGACTGGCTTACCCCAAGAGTTTTCTGTAAATGTGATACTGTTTTCTCTTATGCAGAGATGTAATCCTCATCACGGAGACTCCGTTACCTCTGAGTGGTTTCTCTTACAAGACAGGTTTGATATGAATAAGTTATTAAAGTTTATACACTTTGTGTGACATGAATGTTGTTTCAAAATATATTTTAATTATGTTTTTACCTTATTAAGTTTCTAAACACAAATGTTCTAAGTATTTAAGCACAGGATAAAAGACATTTTTAATTACATTCATAAATATGCCAGAGCCTTTCTACTTCTGATCGACATTTATGCTTTCTTTGTATCCGCTCTTCTTATTTTTCCTCATCTTCCCCTTAGGTCATTTAAATTAACATTAACTGCACGATATATTCCCCCTAATTTCCATTTCTCTGCCTTCCTCCAAACTAGCATCTTGAAAGCTGCAAGAAGAGTTTGATTGTGAACAGAGATGTACAGCTAAAAATCTCACCTTGCAGAGGTACAGAGTAAGTCTGGGCCCCCTCTCTTCTGTACCATTTGTTCGTTTGCACTTGAGATTAGGTCTTGAGAAATTGCCTTGAGAAATCAGGTGAAGACAGGAGANATTTGCACTTGAAATTAGGTGCCTTGAGAAATCAGGTGAAGACAGGAGAGAGGTGTCAGACACATTGACATTGTGGCAGCCTTTCTCCCAACCTTACCGTACGACAGCTCTTACTGGGACTGGGACTAGCAGCGCCAGGACACAGTGGTATCTGGAGTATCTGTGGATCTACAGTCATTATGGCATTTGCTGGGTGAATGGACAGATACAGAGACAAAGACCTCTAGTTAAAATGGCACACAGTACAAACAGCGTTATATGCACCTCAGGAGATCTCCTTTTACACTATGGGGCTGCACCGATTTTGCTGGTCGTAATTTTCTGTTGATTTAGTCACAGCGGTATAAAACTGTTTCTAGACCAACACTTGTTATTGAAACACCTCTTGTGAGCACTATCCTGTTCTCATTGGGAGGAAAAATGCATATTTAATAACAAGCTTGATTACAGCTTTTCCCAAGTAATGATCAGATGCCTTTTTTGACTTACCTTCAGTTTTGCTGCTGAACGGAAAAAGAAGCAGGCCGTTGCAAACTGTTGTCTTAAACCCATTTCTTGTGTCTTTGTCCTTTTTTCCCGTGCTAGCCCCTATCTGCAAGAAGTCTGACAGGATAATCACAACGTTCTTCTTTTGTCCATAAATCTCATGAATCTGTGATCTATTTTTTGCCTTGGTTTCTGCCATATTTAATTAGTTAAGAAAATTTATGCCAAAACACTGTTGGAAAAGGACTCTTTCAAATAATGAAGTGCTTCCCAAAATCACATGAGAAGTCAGTAGGAAGCCCATTAATCCAATGAGTTACTGAATGAGTTACCATTCAGTTCTAAAAGGGATGCCTCAGATGTAAGACAAAAGCTTGAGCTGGGCACAACATAATTCTCCGGTAATTCTTAATATTTCAGTTTTTCACTGTGCTGAAATACAACAAGAAGCTAAAATCACACACTTTTTTTTTTTTTTTTTTTTGANAACACAATTGAAAGCTTGCACCGAATTACAAAAGCCTAAATTTTGGTGTAAAGCAATTACAATTTTCTGATGAAAACAGCATCTGTTGCAAAGCTTTGATCTTGGAGGATGTATTAACAAACTGTGGGAAACAAGGAATTACTAAGCTTGGCATCCTTGGCCAGTTTCTGGTTGCATAACTGCAGGCTGACTCCTCTGCAGATTCAGAGGAGATGGCATCTTGTCCCCCTGCTTCCTGTTTACTTGCACGCAATTTCACCATGAACTAGATTTCATGGATACCTGGGTACAATCTCGTATCGCAGGACCTGTTTAAGGATGAAAGGCAGTAAGTGAACAGTATCGCCCTTTTTCTTGCTCAGAGAAGCCAGAGCAATGTTCTCAGCGTTCTCTGCTGTGCAAGGCATAGAGTCGAGCCCTTATAATCTTCCTGAATGTGGCAGAAACTCTTTGCTATAGGATTTCCTGCTATGTAATTGAAATGTTTGCCTCAGACGAGGAATTTACTTCCACCAGGCACCAATCTATCCTTACATGCCAGACTGGCAGCTTCCTTTGTTGTTTTGAAGAGGCTGGAAATTCTTTCAGGAATCCTTTCAGACCTGTGGGATTTAGCCTACTGTTTAGTTACTTTCAATTGTATCTTTGTGGGATACTGAAGGTTGAACAATGCCATTTCAAGAGCCCAATTCTCATTCTTCTTTTCTTCATTATTTCCTACATGCTGCCAAGTCATAATGGTGACCCTCTTGCAGTAGGTGTTCCTTAAACATTTGCACAGTCCCTCTCCCAAAGAGCTTGTAATTTAGCACAAAGACTCAGTCAGGGCAAGATTAAAGGAAAAAAAAAACTCAGAAGCAAATCACTTGGATGGGCTTGGTTTACATTATGTCAGGCAGCACCATCTATTTACTGAGGTGTTTTCAGTTCCTTTTCCGTACTTCTTCCTGACTCCATATTAATGGTTAAAATTGCCATATTCTCATGCATATTCATTTTTTTTTCTTTCCTTCTCCCACACAAAATCCATTGACAGATGTTTGCAGATACCACAGAAGTCACGCTGAGTTAGATAATATGGATAAAACAAGCAAAAGTACCACGTCTTGTAAAGAAGGCTCCATCTGACATCCTGTCAGGAGATTCATTCCCTCCCTTCAACACAAATTATCAGGGCAATCATGACTGACTTCACAGGGATCAAACCACTAAACATTTCTTGCTGGATTATTACAAAAAGTTTATTCTATCCAAGTCCTGTGCTCTTCTTTGGCATCTCCAGTGGAACGTGGCAGATTCCCAGCTGGCCAAGTTAGATACTTGCCATGATGCAGAAGCAAGTGACAGAAGTGATTTTTCAGCCTTTCTCAAAAGAGGTGCTATGGGATGGGCGATGGAGAGCAAGCGGAGGTTGGTGGGGTATGGAGAAAGCAAGCTTTTAAAGTTTTGGCGAAGGCTTGGGAGAGACCTTATTGCAGCCTTCCATTATATAAAGGGGGCTTATAAGAAAGATGGAGAGAGACTTTTTACCAAGGCCTGTAGTGGCAGGACAAGGGGCGATGGTTTTAAATTGGAAGAGGGTAGGTTTAGAATGGACATAAGGAAGAAATATTTTATGATGAGGGTGGTGAGACACTGGAACAGGTTGTCCAGAGAAGTTGTGGATGTCTCATCACTGAAAATATTCAAGGTCAGATTGGATGGGGCTTTGAGCAACCTGATCTAGTGAAAGGGGTTGAACTAGATGATCTTTAGAGATCCCTTCTGACTAGGACCATTCTGCTATTCTGTGTTTCTACGTCTAAATATCCATTCATAAATGTTCCTCCTGACCATTTGTAACATCAACACGTGATGGACATCCAGCCTAAAATGGAAACCATTCCCAATTTTCCTGTGTGAGTTCATTTCATCACAGCTTTTCTCCTGTGTTTGATCTTACTGCAGCTGCACACCTCAAGCACAGGAAACAGGTTCTTGCTCCTGCTCTGTAGCTCTCTGCTTCCTTCTTTTCTGGCCCACAGCTTGGGAGAAGTGATGGATGTGTTCCCCAGTGGATAAATAAGAACACTAAGCTTTGTTGCTACCCGCATGGCGGTTTCATACCTGAAGGGCAGGGCAACTTTCATCTTGCTCTGGCTTTGGGCTACACAAGGTTGATCTCGAATATCTCTGTTGACATTGCCTCATTGTGCAGACGCTGTAGAGCAGCCCAGTGACAGTCATGGGGGCTTCGCAGTGTATATTAGAAAATATGCTAGATGTGGGGAGGAGGCAATTTGACTGCTCATATTTGAGAAACAAGATTTATGTTGGTTCCCTCTCTTGTACTTTTAGAACAAGATGAGTGCTAACGGTTTTTCTCTATCACCTCATAGGCATTAAGTAATTCTCCAGAAATGTGCCAGAAAAAAATTCAAAATGAACCATGACTAGGGGCAATAGATAATATAATAAGGGTTTTAATCAAGCCATAGTTATTCTGATCCATAGAAGGCAGAGAAGATAAGCAGAGAGATGGACAAGTAATACTTTAACAGTGACACAATCACAAATATTCCTAGAAATATAGGAATGAAAAGCATGTTATAGAGTGCTGTTAAAAATGCAGAAAGGTCTGCTCATTTCTTGACACCATATGTCTGTTTCTTGTATTAAAGCGTTCGGAAACATTGTTTATGGATATTGCATGACCATGAATGCCAAAAATAATAATCCTATTAAGTTTAGTCCAAATAGCATGTAATGAGATTCAAAATGATATGTTAAATACACATTCTGATAATGAAACTCAAATTGCTTTACAAATAGCATCGGGAGAACATTAGCCTATTTTGATTCTAATAATTACTTGCATCCTGTGTTCCAAATCTATTCAATATGCTTTTCGTAAGAACAAATATTTGTTCTACTAATTGTTCTGCAATTCTCCTGGTTATTTTTAAAAGGCTAAAGGGCTATACAAGACCAGCAGTTGTCTGTTAGAATAAGATCTGATTGTTTTTTTTACTTTAATCATCTTACAGTATTTGAAGAAATTAGGTTCTTTAATACCTCTGTCTTTTGTCCAGATTTCAGTTGTCTGTGTTTTGTATACTATCATTAAACCACTTTTCAAGTGAATCCTTGCCAGACTAAACATAATCTTTCCTCCTAGAACATTCCATCCAAACCACATACAACCACTGTAGCCCTTTCTGGATTGTCCTAAAATGTGGATTCTTGATTTTTAGGCTAGGTACTATTCCTGGTTTATATATCAATTCTTATCCAACTACGAAGATATTATCATCATATCATATTATCAGTTAATAAGGAGCTATCGATACATTTTTGACTGCAGAAAAATGTAAACTATCTATAAAGAGACCATATGGTTTAAATGTCTTAAAATATTGTTTTTAAATAGAGACAGAACAACTATGAATGGGAAAGGAGCTCAACTTTGGTTTACTTCTGGCTTCACACTGAAACAGCCAGGGATCTCAGTGGGTATTAGAAATGGACCAGAATTGTATAAATGCTACTTTATCCACCCCTTGAAATATTTATTCAGGTTTCTCTCCTTAAGTTTGCTACAGATGTGAAGTCGATTAGTCTTCAGTCTTACTGCCACAATCTCAAAGACCCAGTGTGTGGCCTCCAACACATGGAAAGATGACCAATGTGCAAGACGCACAGGGGACTTTTCAGATCTGAAGCCAGCAGTCTGAAAAATAAACTACCTGGGGAAAGTGTGTCTTCTTTCCACTGACAGTGGGATCAGGTTCAAGGAGAAGCTAAGCATGCGAGTTAGATAACAAGACAAAAGTCAGGCAGACAGAACCTCATTGTCTTTGTTTTTCACCACATTGTATTTGTATTTTGTTCTTTTAAAAACTACTTTCATTTCATTTTGTACCATCCAAACTGAGCTTTTCTGAGGACCACTGTAAACATAACTTTTTAATAACTTCAGCTCTTTCTAATTTCCCTGCATTCCACTTAAAAGAAGGAGGGGAGAAACTGTTGGATAGCAAAAATGCCCACAGCAATATCCTGGCCTTAAAAATATCCTATGTTTGAATGGCGATTCCTTTTTTTCTAAGCTGAGTTGCGTGTAATTCTTTTCACATATATGGAATAGTCCTGGGTATCGAGTACAGCTGGGATTTCTGAATACAAATACAACCTGACTGCATGCCATTGAAACAAAACTCAGTTGCTTGGAGAGTCTATTGGCGAATTCCTTAAGTCTCATTAATCACGTATGTGGTGACACTGGAGGGGGCTCTTTACTTTTTTATTTCTCATTTGTCTCTGATATTCCCTGTTTATTACAAAATCCCTTCCTTTGCTGGATTTATAATGTGGCTATTTTCCAATACAGTTGTATCCTTTCACTCCCGAGTGGAGCCACCCATGTGCGAGAGCTGGGAACCCGGTGCTTTTTTGATGAATATCCTTATTCGCCACAGAGCAAAGAGACCATGACAGACCTCAGAGGTGCTTGATGGTGTGGCCCACCAGGGAGATGACAATTACAGATGGAGTTTGCTGATGCTGCTTGCACTATCTGATTCCAGTTCCCCTGCAGCAGAACGTGTCTGTCCCTCCGCTCTTCTTCTCTAAGAAATTTGTGATTTCTCTTTGGAAATATGGACATCTAATTTTCTTTAGAAATATGCGTGTCTAATTTGGAAATTTATGAATTAATCCTCTTTGGAGCACAGATTCTGTCTTCTTATGTTGATGCTGAGATAAAAATCTACAAAGATATTTAGGTACCAAGATGTGTTTGAGGGTCAGGGCCATGATTGCCTCATGGGGTCCAGCTACTGATCCCTTGAACTCATTTTCTTTCCCATTTCCAATTTGCTACCGCATAAACAGACTGATAATTTAATGCTGAAACTTGATCCTTAAAAGGCTTTCATCTGGATTGCTCTCTTGCCTCTGTGCAGCAGTACATCCTGGCCACATACTTTGAAGTTCAGTAAGTCCAGGCAGCTTTTTACTGAAAGGTGATGTGCTGGGTACATGGAATGGGTTTGCAGAGGGATTTCACCTTGTGTTCACAGTGAGATAATTAACACTACTCCAGAGATCTGCAGTATATGCTATTGGTGTTGTGCCGTTAGCACACAAACTCCATTTGATTTGATGTACAGGGGACAAATTTTGAAGTGCACACAAAAAATATCTTAATCACTGTTTGGGTGTCTGATGTCCACACTTCATTTGTCCAGAGAGGTGAGAGCTGCATTTGAAAACATCATTATCTGTTAGGAGGTACTTCAGGTCCTTTTGCTAAGCTCATAGCTAATATTCTTTGATTGGAAAAATGTGACCTTTCGGAAGAAAAACTGTGTGAGGGTGTAGGTGCCAATTCAAAGTTGTAGATACACAAAAACTTACCCCATCTTGGAGAAAGGAAGGACTAGAGAGGACTTTTAGTTCTGTTTTAAAACATGCACTGACATATATATAGCATGTGTCATGTCTAAGAATTGCTCACATAAAATCAACAGCACAAATAAATTTATAATAGGATTCATGGAGTCCGGCACTTTTTTCCTTATTCCAAATGATGCTTAGATGGTGTTTCCTCTCTTCATTTGATGTAGCTAATTCCCTTTTTGGTTTCTTGGTAGGAATTTGGCATAAAGGAGAGCACCACTGCTACACCATTCCTACTAATTGTCATGTTAAATAACTTGATGCTAAGAGCTACCATAGGTGTTAACAAAAAATTGCTTCCAGAACATAAATGTGTGTTGCCAGCAGAATTTAACCTCAGGCTGTAATAGTAACACTGAGACATAAGGAGGTTGAAGTGGAGTTCTGCCAGATTTCCCTGCGCGGATTATGCAGGTGTTTCCCTAAAAAGGAAGAGTTGATAACAGATATGATGGCAACTTCTTCCCTCCAAAAGATAGCATGGGCAAGTAGACTTTTGGCATGAGTTTTGACCAGGAAATAATTTGTGATCTCCCCAATATTATTTAAATATATTTTTATAGAAAGCATAAGGAAATTCATGTTAAAATATATCATGTGTCAACCCCCCTGTATTTGATAAATGAAAAATGTTGGTGGCTATTCCCATAATGCTTTTTGAATTAGAAACATGGGGAGGAATCAAGAAAATGGAAAAGAGAAATACTTTAAAATGAAAACATTTGAAATAGAGAAGGTTTCATTTATTATTTTTTTTTAATCAGCTCTACTTGGCAATTTCAAGGAGATTTTGCTAAAATGTAAGCTGCTGACTCGGGGGCCTGGGAGGGGAGATTACTTTCCATTGCCTCAGGTGCCAGCATCAGTCCAAATAGGTAAAGGACAGTCCCACCGTGTCCTTAGTTACAGCAGCTTCATCCCCAAGGACACCAGCTGAAGTCACACCTTGGTAGAGAGCGCAGAACTGTAACCTGTAGGGTGGCTTCTCCTCTCATTTGTAATGGCATAAATCAGTTAAAGTCAAGGGTGGTCTGAATGTGAGATGGGAGTAAAAGAGAAAAAGAAGGGCCTTTTGTCCATGAAAGCTGCCAAGTGTTACATGGACTTCTTTCAGCCAGGGCTACTTCCACTGCCGTTAATGGTTTTATACCACTGGAAGTGCTAAGCAGGATCTCTGGATCAGAAAGCAGCTAGGCTCTGCTCATCCCTTGGCATTTCATGTGTGGTGGCCACCAGAATGTGTTGGATGTGGACTGGATTGGGATGTTGTATAGAGACAGATTTACCTCTGCAAGAACGCGGCTGTCAAGTGCTCAGCCAGTCTACTTAGTGCTGGGCTGACTCAGGCTTTGAGGGAAGGGACAAATGGCTGCTGTGATAACCACAGTCTTTTCCTCTTTGAGGTCAAAGAAGATTTTGGATTGTCCTTAACATTTTAGAAGTGTCCAGGAATACACAGGAAGAAGTGTAGTTGGGTAAGGACAGATGATTTTCGGTAAAAAAAATGGAACTAAATACTGGTAAATGGGGACTGTGCTGTTCCAGCATAAAACCCATCAAGGTGGGTATAGACACATACGTATGTATCCTTGAGTTACATATTTCATCTTTTGGCCAGAATTTACCCACCAGCAACGAAGACACTGGTTAACATCTGAGAATCCTCACTCCATCACACGCACAAGCCCCAAGGAAGACTGAACCAAAATGTCTGGCAATCTGGTCACTAGGAGGGATTAAACGAGTAGGAATAATTTCTTTGGAGGGAGGGAGGGTGAAAAAGATGAGATAAGGGAAACAGAATAATATGTAGGATGGGGAAATCATGCTCCCTTTACCCAAAGTACATAATCCCCTCTATGAGGTCAGGGCTTCCCAGAGCCACAGATGGCACTGGGGTGCAGGAAGACACACTGAGCTGCCTGTCCTGTCCCGCTGGCCGGTCCCCCATGCTGGCCTCTGCTGGTGTTTCTCACCCCGCAAGTATTGCCCCAAATGCACAACAATTTAACCCTCATAAACCTGCCCAGTTCCCTCTCCCATCCTCATCCTCTCCTCTCCCCTGCGCGCCTGCACCGCCGCCTTTCTGCCTTTTAGCACAGCTGCAATCCAGCCCAGACTCTCCGTAGGTCTCACTGAATGGGAGGTAAATAAGCAGCAGCCTTGGAAAGGGAGGCAAATTTCTTTAGTTTGCACGACTTTTTAGATTCTTCCTTTTTCTCTTTTCACAAAATGGAATCACTCAGTATCTCAAAAAATAGGTGATGTGTTGAAATTGACTCAAAGTGTAAGTCCTGTGAGCAAGTCACAAGTCAGGGTGGATTTTTTTTTCCTTTTTCCTTTTCTTTCATTCTCTTTTTTTTGTGAGTCCAAGCAGGGAAGAATTGCCAATGTGCTTATGAAAAATTGACAAACGACCCATCTTCAAAGAAAACAAATAAACCAATAACTAAGTCTCCAATCCAGGAGAAGAACATCAGCTCTCACCTGGCATCAAAATGGCTTAGTCTAATCTGATTGAAAAGCAGGAGAGTCTTGCTGGCTAGAAATGAACACACAGAATTTCAGGTGAGGTCAAATATGAGATTTAAGATATATATTGGGTTAGTCTTCCTCCCTTCCTGGCACCTGGGAAGCTGGAAATCTATTCCCGGCCCTACCATTGACCTGCTCTGTAGGTGAGATTAGCACATCTCTGTGGTTCTGTTTCTTCCACTGCAAAAATTTGTAATACTCAGACGACTCTGAAATTTGACCCCTGCAGCTGCAACATTCTGCAACAGGGTAATTGTGGCAGGGTTTATAAAGAGAGAGAATATTTTTTATTAATGCCAGAGATACAGTTGAAAAAACGTCAAGCTTCTGAGATCCCAAAACCTCCTGGACTTCGTTATTGGTCCTTGTTTAGAATAGTACACTTGAACTCATTAAGATCGCATACTCTTCATGTTAGCTTACATGATAAAAGCTTATCCACACACCCACAGAGGAGCACAGAGAGGCAGTGGTGAGGGGGAAGCCCAAACAACCCCCTGCTCTGGCTCCGGCTCCTTGCAGGGCCATCCCAGGTTTACCCAGCCCATCACAGGCCATCTCTACAAGATCAGAGGAACCCAGGGGCACAAAGGCAGGTGGGAATCCAAACTGAGGTCTGAGGAAGGGACACCCTATCTGGGTCACTCCCTGGGCTATCCCAGGATACCCTCATCCCCAGTGTCCAGGTGTGATACCCAATAGCATGAGTCAATGGTGGAGCACCTTTAGGAATGAGGGGGGGTTTACTCTAGGGGTGCAGGACATGTTACGGGATATGTTTCAGGATTGCTTTGAACTTATGATGCGATGTTTAGGTAGGGAAAGGGAAGGATTTAGGTGATCTGGGGAGGAACAAGCATGAGCAAATGGAGGGATAAACCATTAAAAGGGGCCAGTTGCATGTAAATAGTTTGCTATGCTCATCTGTCAGTATGCTCATCTGGCTGTTCCCGCACCTGATCAGTGCATTTTGTCCCATCTTCTCATTGAACTCCATTTCTAAATCCTTTCCTGGGTGAGGGACTCCCCATTTGGAGTGGGTGTGTGTGTACGGGGGTCTGAGTGCCAGCCCCTGGTGTCAGACTGTTGGTCAGATGGTCTACAAGTCCATAGCGGCAGCCACGTCAGTGAGTGTGGGTGTGCGACTGATGGCGCGGCTCAGTCTGGACTAGCTGTTGAGTGGGTGGAATGGCCAGAGAGCGGGGGTCTCTGAGAGTGACACCATGGGTGATTTGGCTACTGGGGGGGCAGGAGAGTCCTGGCCGGCTGCTGGAGAGCTGTACAAGCGCGTGTGCACGTGTGTGTGCGTTTGTGCTTATGTGTGTGTTTGTGAGATGGTCTGTACCAGCAGCTGGAGTGAGGCTGCTGCCTCAGGGGCTTGTATGTCCAGGTGCCAGCAACTGGGGAGACAGGTCACGGGCAGCTACTGGGCAGACTGGGTGTCTGAGCCCAGCTGCTGGAGGGATATGCATTGTAAATTTGTATATACACATTATATTTTTTCCACCAACAGATCTTCATCCTGGTCAGCCAGAGGGGGAACTGTTTGCATTTGTGTATGTTTTGCACGTGTCTGTGTGTGTTTGAGTATGTGTACCCACAGGGAATACATGCTCAGCCCCACCGCTGGCTGGACCTGGGGCACGGAGCTGCTGCAACCTCGCTCCCTTGGGCTTCCAGATTCGGCCCTCCCTAACAACCCGCAGAGATCATGACGACAGAGACAGACGGCTCAAAGTTGCCAAATTCAGCTGCCGCGGGGTTCAGTAAAACAAGTATTTAGCACTTTGCACTGACAACCACTCAAGCCTGGTGAAGCGAAGCCATAGGGTGATGTTTGAGAGCAGGGCAAAACAGGCAAGGCGGGCGGCCGAGTGACCCAAGCCAGCGTGGACATTGCCCCGGCCAAAGTTAAACTTCACTCTGTGTCCACCCACCCACCCGCTCAGCTGTGGGCAGCCACGGCAGACACAACAGACACCTGAATCCACTCGAGTTGAGTTATTTTTGTTGAAGAAAAAGCAGGCTGCGGTTCAAAACCCACTGCAATCGCTCCGAAGGGTCCCATATATTTGCATGATATAAGATGATGAATGCAGAAATGGTCTGTTTTGGGAAATGGCATTACTGCGTGAATGTATCCTGGAGTGAACCAGCTTGGAAAAAACAGCCTCACAGCAGTGATGTTCGAGTGGGATCTTCCTCTGCACATCCCCAGCTATTCCCCCCAGCCCTCCCCCCCGTATATGTACTGTAAAAGACAATTGGACTCAGTGTTGAAAGCTTAGAAATATTGTGAGAAACATTATTCTTGGAACAGCATGTGTATGTGCTGAGGGATGAGAGGGAACGTGTGCCAGTGTGGGGTGGTTAAGGGGGCTTCAACCACATTTAGATTAAGACCAGATTTAGGCTCAGCCCAGGAACTTGGATGGGCATTTGTTTCCTGTTTTCTAAAGCTAAAAGCTGAAATGGAGGACAACTGGTTGAAAAGAGGGAAAGAAGCATGTTTACAATGTTAATCTATGTGGGGTGTGAATGAAGCAGGTTGAAAATGGTGAGGCTTTATTGGGAAAAAATACACATTGAATCATTTCCAGTGTTTATCATAAACACAATCACAGTTTAACAGCATTTTGAAGGGTTGTGGTGCAGGATCTGCAGAGCAAAGGAAGGCCTGGAGCTCTTGTCTACAGCCACGTTTCGTCCCATCTGCTGTGGGACAGTAAATATTCATCTGTGGCAAAGTCAAGGCATAAACTCTGCTGATTCTTCACTATGAGCTTTCCACATCACCTGGCATCTGCCCATTTCACTGAAAAACTGCTTTAGGAGTATGTTAATGAGGAGATTTAAAGATCTTGCTTATAAAAGCAACATAAACTCTCAGAAACGGAGTAACTAGTAAATAGAGCTGTAAAACCNGTCTTGCTTATAAAAGCAACATATCTCTCCTCTCTATAAACTCTCAGAAAGGGAGTAACTAGTAAATAGAGCTGTAAAACCTTCTCACTGCTTTTGAATTCAAATTTTAGTTTTACTAATGTAGGAATTTTTCTAGTTTACCTCTTCAAAATATAACAAAAGTACCACAAAAAGTAACATGATTTTTCTTCGTTTGACGAAAAACCTGTTGAGTTTTTTCAGATGTTTGGTTTGCCTTTTTAAAAAGAAAATTGATTATTAATAATACTCTCAAACCTCTATTTTTCCATTTTTCAATGGAAAATATTTCTCATGCAAAATTGTTGGCCAACTACAATAACGCAATTTTTGAAAAGTACCTTTATAAAAAAGAGCCATGCCACTGGAGATGATAAAACAGTCACTGATATTCCAGGCTGCTCTTTGGTTTGCAATGAGTGGCACAGGAAAGTGAACTATTAAAATTCAGCTGATATTCTAGAACAATTCCTGTGTCTAATCCCCGAGGGTTATAGAAAAGGAGAGCTTTGTTAATGCTAAGAGATGTTTAACTTGAATTGTATCAAGCTAGGTAACTTCGGGAATTAAAAAATAAATCTCTCAAGCTCTGCTGAAATGTTTTTTCCCTCCAATTTCCTCCACAAAAGATGGGACAAAATAGAGAGGAGCGGAGAATTTTAGCCATGCAAAAGTTCAGTGAAAAGATACTTTTTAGCTATAAGAAGCAGCTTGTTGCCAATTTCCGTCAAAATAATTCTCCAGGTTAAATCCTGGTCCTATTGAAGTCATTGTCCAAATGCTCATTGGCTGCGAGGGGAGATCAGGATTTGTCCCGTTCAATTCATTAGTGATGGTATGAACCCCAAGTAGTATTACGCTTCCTTTAAAGAAAGAGAAGCTCCTACTTACTGTTTATATACTAACGTTATTTCTCACACGTTTATTGTGTTACTCTCCTTAATTTGGTGCCATGCTGGGTCCCTGTGGGATGCCACTCAAACATTATGTCAATGATCTCAAAATTGAACTCCAGTGCTTTATTTTACAAATGGCTTCTAGCAGATGTGTGGCACACTTTATTAACTTAAGTACCCATTAGTTGAAAATTTCATTAGTTTGGGGGAAAGGGATCAGTTTCGTCAATAGATCTGGTATGGGTGGACCCTTTGTGTCAACCTGACCCATATCAAAATGGATTATTGTTGTAAGTGAGACAAGTGACCTAATGTTCTGCCTATTATGCACACATGATCTATAACCTTTTAAAATACTAGTGTGGGAAAGGAGCACACTTCACTGCATCCCCAAACCACAGATTCTTAACAGGTGGCAGTCCCTCTCTTAGCAACGTTTGCCATGGGCTGTCTGCGCGAGCGTATGAATTATCAGGGGGTACAGTTTCCAACCAGGTAACCAGGGGAAAACCGGGATGGAGAATGAAACCAGAATAATGAACGGCCGAGCAGACGTTTTAATGAGCGCAGAAGGCAGCCGGTGGAGCTGGGTCTGTAGTGCCATCGTCTGACTGACCGGCACATTTCGGCCAAGGCGTTTCGCGTGCTGCCTGGATCTTCTGGGCTAATAAAGCTGCAGAGGTAAAGCTGGATGTGGTTACAGCAGTAACATATGGTACATTTTACTCCACAGTTTTAATGTTTTGATGCTGTTTGCTCCTTGAATGATGGCAGCAGTAGTTTCCAATGCATTCGCTTGACCTTGTTTTGGAAACCATCTTGGGGCCAACTTGAAGGCCCCATGCAAAAGTATTTGGTTGGACCACCCAGCAAAAGGTGCAGTATATAACCCTTCGGCTGTTGTGTGCAGCACCTCTCACACCTGCCCTAAACTCTTTGACCTTCTGAAGAGGGAAAAGTAAATCTGTCTGGAAGTGATGAATCATTTTACACAGCAAAGGACAGTCCTTATTATTGAGTTATTACTTCATGTTTCTCCTCACCTTGTATTCCACGCTACAACACTGGGATATAAGCAATAATATTACAGTAGCATAGCAACTTGTTTCTGGAGAGCAACCACTAACCATGATGCATCCTGCAGCCTGCTGAGGGCTCTGCCAATACACAAGCAAAGGTCCTCTGTTCATTGCCTGTGTCATAAGAAGTGGAGATTTGTTTGTGAGATAAATTTGGGTTTTTGTCAGAGTCAACTGAAGAGGGAGAGGTTGTCTAGGTTCCTTCAGGAGCACTGATTCCTCTACGAGATACAGAAAAAAATGTCTCAGGAAATCAAAAGGATATAGTATGTGTCTTGGCCCATGCCCTCCCAGTGGGATTTTGGGGCTTCTAGGTGGTTGTGGGACATTCAGTTTGCTTTTAGTTGCTCATGCTTGTTTCCTTTCTCTAAAATTAAGGTCTATTTGCCTCCTACAGAAAGTGTTTTCGGGTAGACTGAAGAAAACTTCATGAGATAATAAAGTATGTCGATCCTTCTTACACAGTGTCACTTCATCATAAATTGTCTTGTGAAGCAAAACCGTGTTTATGTTACTACACATCTTCTGTTTAGCACGGAACAAAGAACTTACGGAGATTTAATTCTAGTCATTGCTTCTGCCGACAGGCTGAGGACCTCCCTCTCTCAAGTCAGGAGGGAAACATGCACTCCAGTTTCTTCTTCAGCTCAGGTTCACTGCAGTGATTTCAGTATATTTTGCTGGAAAATGCTTTCTCACAGCCAGGTCTCCCATGATACCAATATGGAGTGTACACTATATTCTTTCCCTGTTTCCTCCAGAGCCTAATATATCCTTTGCAGCACTTTCAGCTTGAAATGAAGTGTATGACCTAAAGTCTATAGAATAACATGAATCACTGGACAATAATTTATAGGGTCACCTCATAATTGCTATTGAGTATAACATGATCCTGTTTATTGGAACATATACAGGAGCAAGGTTATTTTTGAAATTTTCCTGTTTATTCAAGCCAACGTTGCTCCAATTCTGAACGGATTTATTGACACCACATTAAAAATAATCGATGTCAAAACAACTGGGAAAAATCTTTTAAAAATGGTAGAATCTTCCTGCTCCTGAAACTTTCTTGCACGGAGGTGGGGAGTGATCTGTGGCTCATGGCTTTTCTGCAAAAGGTGATTTTTTTTTTTGTATATACAGAACTGAGATCTGCTTAGGGATCTGTAGTAAGAATGAGCTAACTAAATGATAACAAAGCATGTTGCATGTTAATGTTCCAAAAAAACATGTTGTATTTGGAAGGAAAGCAGGTTAAAGCAAAGAAGAAGCCAACAACTTAAAGGGGAAAAGTTATGTCTGGGGCTTGTTTTGCAGATTCTCAGGTTTCTGCATTTATTGCCCCTAAGTTATAACCCCCTGTGCTCTTCTCTACAGGAACGGTGGAAGCAGTGAGGGGTAGAGCAGGCAGTACTCAAACCAGTGGTGGTTTTGGTAGTAAACGCAGAAATCTTTGGGCAAAACACTTCTGTGTTATTTTGACTTTCTGGAAAACTTTGAGGGCCTGAGGATGGATTTTCTATGTTCATGATCATACATGATTTTCAGGGCCATCAAGAGCCCCCTTGAGTCCTGAAAAGGCTTAATCCTGACGACATACCCTCCCTCAGTACTTCTGGTGCTGAGCTGGGGAAGGAGGAATTTTGATAATCACAACATTATCTGTGCTCAGGACCATCCCTGTTCTGCAAGCCAAACTCTCCCCATTCTCCAGGCTGAGGCAGGGAGCATGAGAAACACGCTGGAGGTTGAGAGGATGTGGAGACCCGTTGCCTTTTTTTGCTTGGGCAGCTGCTGTTACAGGAGGAACTGTGGCATATATATATATGAACTTGTGAGCTTTTACAGAGCTATGTAGGAGGCTGAAATGTATAACTGGTGTCTGAGTAGGTCTGCGCATATGCAACCTGCTTGGATGTACATTTTCAGAGGTTTCTAAGAATGGTTTTGCATTTAGGGTGGTTGAAGGAAAGACCTTATTTTTCCAGGAGACCTGTTGTACAAGAAATCTACCTTTGGCATATATTTGTGTGACCAGGAGCAGAGATCCTACTGAATTCTGTCAAGATTTGATGGGTTAAGAGCACCAAGATGCTTCACACCAGAGCAGTGACCGTAGAGGCCTGACAACCAGAGAAAGTCAAAGCCTGTGCAAGAAATATAGTAAATGCCGTGCTCCAGAAGCCCAATTTGTTGCTTTTCTGGTATTCAGGATCCCTTAACACCGTTGCACATTCCAGATGTGCATTCCAGGCTGCTCCAGTTCTGAAAGTATGCTTGGCTTGACCAAACATGGGGGTTTTTATTCCAAGTAGAGATGTATTCATTTGCAGTCATCAAAAAATGTATATTTATGGAGGAAAGCTTGGGCGCAGCATGCCAGCACACCGATTATGAGTGTGTAGAGTAAAGAGGTACTGTCAGGCTGCATATGTTTTAAATATGTAAATTCAGAGACCAAAACATGTAGGGACAGCAGATGGATTAGTGACACATTCGGAATACTATGGGTACACGTATTCTGGTAAATTATACAATGTCAAGACACGGGCACAGGCACTGGAACTTACTCATCCACACTATTCAATTGTTAGAACAGTCCTTGGTGTGGTTTTGGCCCAGATCAACTAACAATCTCCCAACCAGTTCCTAGGTATGGTTTGTGAGTTAGTAGAGGCCAGGGACCATTGCCAGTAGGCAACACGCAGGCGGCTGTCCCGTTCTAGAGGTTAAGAGAGTTTAATATTATGGATGCAATCAGATTGTTCCAGATGGCTTGATAGCCCTGACACTGTTTAGTTTACTAATATAGATGTAACCTTTAGGTTTTTATACTCATCCACTTGGACCTGTGACTCACATATGCCAAACTCGCAGCTGGGGTGATTTAAGATGTTGTTGCACCTGAGGTCTTTGTTACTGGCTCTTGCAGGAGGTTGCTGACCCTGCTGCAGAGCTGCCAAAAGTAATGTACTTCAAGTGTTTTAGACCAGGGAAGGTCAAGCCATGATGTGAGGTCTGTGCATGTACTGAATATGGGGAAAAGTCCGGTTTAAGAAAATTCTTCCTCCTCCCATTACATCTGTGTATTTATAAGGCGTTAGCTGAGGCCAAAGCTCTCACTGGAGCCATTGCTGTCTCATTCTTCATCACAAGATGCCCCTAATCATAAGTGACCTTTTGGATAATACCCCTTTCTTAAAGCTACTATTTGGCTTCCATGGGCTGCACTGCTTTTACTGAATCTGTGCTTTTCTGACTGGTATGGCACAAGAGTTTTGCACCCTAAAATCTATATAGCAATGGTATTTTCCCCAATTACAATCACACTTACTTTTAGAGACAAATTAACTTTAAATAGTTTAATGCTTGTTCAGTTGTGTCAGGCAAATTTATTGTGATTAGAGCTTCCAGCTGCTGGTACGACTATGGTGGGGTACGGAGATGGTGGGTGGTGCGGTGCTCCCTTTGGCCATGGCTGTGAGGAACCTCCAGCTGCCGGTAGGGCTATGATGTGGTACTGACTGGGGCTGTGTGTGTTTCCTCATGTCTTAGATCACTGCCCTTTTAGAAAGTTGCAACACTCTTCAGCTGAGTGGCAGAGGCTGTGCTCTGGTTCCCGTATCCAAAGCTGTGGCTGTCAAAGGACCAAAGCAGCCACACTTCATCTGCATGGAGAGCCCTTGCCTCCCTTCCTGGTGTTCTCCCAGCCTTATGCCAATGCTGTCCATCCCATGTCCCCTTGATGGCCAGGAGACACCCCTCCTCCCTGCTGGGCCACCCATGCCACTCACCCCACTGTGACATGGGCCACCCCCAGTGTTGTGACGAGGCCATTTCATCACCAGGAATTGTGCCAGGAGATCATGTGGGGCCCAGCCAGCTTTTGGCTACCCAGGGTAAAAGGGTGGTAAGCACCCTCTGCCCATGGCTCTGGAGAGCTTCCAGCTGCCTGCAGGACTGTGATGGGGTACTTATCTGTCCTGCAGAACTTTGACAGCTCTCCAGTGGGAGAGGACAGGAGCATGCTGTGGTCTGGTTGCGTCCCTGTCTGTGTGTCCAGCTGTCATGCATAGGAGAATTAACAAAGGTAGAGCAGCCACTCTACTCTGCCCTGCCCTCCCCTTCCCTTCCCACCCTTGTTCACCTGTCCAGTTTGTCCTCCAGACAGAGCTGGTACAGCCCTTTTTGTGCCCACTGGAGCTAGCTCTGCAACCAGCCTGACTGTGACATGGCCACCACCAATGTTCTGTGACATGGCTGCTGCATCACAAGGGCTCGTGCATCAGTGTGACATGGCTATTTTCCACGACTCAAGCAAGAAGAAACAATTAAATAATAATAATAGTAACAACAACAGCAAAAACAACAAAAACCATTAAAACAACAACAGATAATGCTGGGGAGGGAAATAAAATAGCTATAGCAGCAATTTAAAGAACATCAGCTCAATGCAGGTTAAAAGAGAATTAAAAGCAGCAGGTCCTATCCACTGCCCAATTTTAAAGACTTGTGCTGCTGCTTAGTGCAGAGATGTGTTGGTCTGAAGGCTAAATTCTGGAAGAAAACCACTTGTCAAGTTGACTGAAGGTAATATTTCAACCTTTGGAATTAAAAGACATGTCCACTTCCAAACCCTGCATCCACAGGCTCCCAGTGGCACCAAGGATGTTTCAGTGTGAACCGCAAGGCTCACATCTTTCTCTCCCTTACATGAACCAGAGATTTTGCCAGGGACTGTCCTGTGCTACACACTTCAGTTGGACACTGGAACAAAATACATGTTAGCTTCTATCTGCTCGGTCCATTGCAAAAGTGTTGCATCCTCTTTAACCAACAGAACCAGAGGCAATTGGCACAGCTGAAGCACAGGCGATTCCCTCTGAACATCAGGAAACACTCTTTGATTGTGGGGGGTGACTGAACACTGGCACAGGTTGCCCAGGGAGGCTGTGGAAACTCCTCTTTGGAGTTGCCTCTCAGTGGCCCTGCTTGAGCAGGAGTGTTGGACAAGATGACCTCCACAGGTCCCTTCCAACCTCAACCATTCTGTGATTCTGATTCTGTGAAAGCATTTATGGAGCAGGGGCATGGCCTGACAGTCACTCACTGTGCCTTTTGGCAGCCAGATCTGTGGCTTAAACAAAGGGTAGAACATGGAGAAATCCCCCATGGCTTTCTACCGGACACTTCTTGGGCAGTATCTGAAGGGACACGAAAAAGATGTAAACACCTTTGAATACAAGGGATTGAAGCAATTACAGCCCTCTGAAAAAGGTTCCCAAACTCTGGTGTGCACATCTCAGTGCTACAGACACTCCTAGAAAGATGTGTGTGTGTTCATGAATGGCCTTTTTTGTGTGCTTTTTTCCCAGAGGGCACTATCCCAAACAACCTGTGCTTCACAACCTGGTCTTAGAAGACAAGCTCAGAGACAAAAGTAATTTGGCATAGGCTGCTTGTCTTGCTCAGTCTCCTTGTTTTCTTACAATGCGTCTTTGATTGGAGAAACACAGAGCAGTAAATGTAATTTAAAAGGAATCCTCAACATTTCTGACATCCTTAGCATCATAGCACATGCCATTCTTGTCCTCCAAAATATGTGGGGAAAGTGTGGTCATCTAACACAGTGCAAAAGGACAGCTGCTGGTTAATGGTTCCGCTAATCACAAGTGCATTCTAATAACAAACAAATTCTACTACTTCTTATTTTAAGCCAAGTTTATGTGTTTATTTTAAGACTAAAGGCCCAATTGCATAAAGTATCAGCGTTGCTCTAGCCAAAAAAAAAAATGTAGACATCCCACCCTTCCCTTCCCCAAAAGAAAAAAGAAGCCTTATCTGGTTGACTGCAAGAGCAACATTCTTAGGTTAATCTCAAAAAGGCATCTGATGAGTAAGAGGAATGCATTACGTCAAAACAAAAGATCACATTTATTGGCCTATCTTTTCCCGAAAACAGTTTCTACATGTGTTGAAGATAAACAACAGCAGCACAGCAGGGAGTCTATGACCATAAAATGTCATCAAAAGCAATTTTCTGTGACTTCCAATGTGAGTGGGAAGCGTGAGCTTCCTCCACTTACATTATGCTAAGCAGTTTTGGGAACAAAAGAAGAGCTGAGACCAGGTTTAATACACGTTTGTGTTGCATGGTGGATTGTGAGTTTCACTGGAAGATTTTCCTGTGGCCGGGACATTCATAAATAAGCTTTCCTTTGAGGAATCTCTGGCATTAAATGTGTAAACTCACAGCCTTTCACTTTGTTGGGGTACTCACAGGGTTTAGGTCTTACCATGGAATCAAGTAATTCAGGGTGGAAGGTACCTCTGGAGATCTTCTGATCCAACACCCTGTATAAAGGAGGGCTAACTTTGAAGTTATATTGAACTTTGAAGTCAGATGAAGTTTCTTGGGACTGTGCCTATCGGAGTTCTGAACATCTCCAGAGAAGAGATTCCACAGACTCTCTGGGACCCTGTGCTGGTGTTTGACCACTCACAGAGTGACTTTTTTTTTCTTCAGATTACTTCTTTCTATCGGTTTTTCTCTTTTCACTCTGAGAAGAGCTTGACTCCATGTTCTCTGTAACCGTGCAACAAGCCATGGAAGACAGCAATAATGTCTCCCCTTCATCTTTTCCTCTGAAGAATCGACAAACCCATCTCCCTCTTGCTCACATGCTGTGTGCTCCACCCCCCTAACCAAGTTGCTGGTCACTGCTGGACTCATTCTGGTATGTCCATGGCTTTCTTCCACTAGGGATCCCCAAACCAGATGCAGTAATCCAGATGTGGCCTCACAAATGCCGAACAGAGAATGATCCCTTCCCTGACCTGCTAGCTACAACTGCTCAGTACGCAGTTGGCCTTCTTGGGCAAAAGACCATACTGCTGACTCCGGTTCAACTTCTTGTCCACAAGGAAAATACAGATAGGTAGATATAACATGTAAATGTATATATTATACACTGCATGTTACATACTGCATCTATATATATCCTAAACTTTATCCTTCCCAATGGAAAAAAGTGTGCTTAAAAAAGTTCTGTTGCAACCTTATCCACAGCGGAACAAATGGGCTATCTGCTAACTGCATTATGGTGGATATCCGTAATCACTAAGGGAGTACTTGACTTCAGAAACAGAGACTGGCTGCACACCAGATACGGAGCAGAAGTGGAGACGGGGTGAAGAAGCAGCTGAGCTTAACATCAGACTTTCCAGTATGTGCTGACTTTTCGGTATCAATCTTTGCAGGCTATGCTTTTCTACTTTAAACACTTTTTTTTTTTTGTTGCAATTATTTAGTTTTTTAATGGAAAAAAAAGTAATGTAATTTTATTAAATAAATCATCTTCTCCCTGTAATACTGACTAGTTTGCATGCCTTGCTAAACATTAAACCAGATGAAATGGGGCTTGGTTACACACGGTTAAGTGGCATGCTTTTTGTGAACGGTAAATGAGATAACTATTTGTTATTTTTAAACAAATGTTCACCCGTAAAAAGAAATATCTCTATTAGACAGAAAAGTGACTTCACAAAGGTGCATTATGTGGCAGCCAAAAATTGAAACGGGTGGCAGATTATTTCCAAAGTTAAAAGTTTATGGTGAAACCACGATATAAATTAACTGCTAGCAGCCGTTGAGTCCATTCCTCGGATCATTTATCTGTATGAGAGTGTTATATGTTTGATGCCTGGTATGTACGATGGTTTTAGGGTGGATTAGAGTGTTTCTGAGTGATTTAGCACATGAAATCAACTCCAAGTTTCTAAAACAATAAACATGGTGATGGGAGAGAGAAGTCAATACACGTATCTTGATTTCTTGTTGCCATTACAGTGTGTCTATCTACTTCATGGTCTTCAGCACCATTAGACTATCTCCAGGTCACGAATTAGTTTTATTCTGTCAACTCCATTGAAAAGTAGAGAGGTATAATTCCCATTTTACTGCTGGGAAACTAATATATAAGAAAATGAAGTGACCGAACCACATGGTGGATCCAAAGCTGGCCTAGGAACTGAACCCCAGTGCAGAACGTGAGCTCTTAAAACTAGATCCTGTCTCTGTATTGGGTAATATGTTGTAAGGGTAATCAGACATGGGCTATATATTAAGAAGATTTGTAAAGAGCAGAAAGATAGTGACATTCAGTGGAAACCTTAAGAGGGAAGATATGGAAGTCCAGATGACACACACGTACACGTGGCCACAGAGAAGTCACCAGGTTTTTACTGGGCTAGTAAAATATCAACAAACTTTTTTAAAACAAAAGTGTGTTTCTAAAAGGACTGGGAAATTTCAGTTCAGATCTTTTGGAGGAGGAACTGGCCAATTTTGAATCAACCGTATCACTTCACAAAATCGTACATCAAATTCATCAGCGCGTTTCAGCTAAAGGGAGAACAAAATTAAGTCAAACTGCCTCACGGCAACATTTAAAAAATATAACTTTCTGATTTTGTGTTTAAACAAAAATTGAAGCTTTAGATGATGAACTTGGTGGAACACAATTGGTGAAGCTGCTGAAGTAATGGGACCTGAGTGGGAAGAGTTACGTCAGCTCACTGCTGACAGGCACGTTGGGGAGACTTGGCTGGCTCAATGTGCTGAAATGAAGGGGATGACCTCAGGATTAAGGATTAGCTTTAGGCTTTTAACTCGACAGTAATGTACATTGTATGTGTGCGTGTGTTTGCATGGATGTGTGCGCATATAGACAGATGTGTCTGAGAGAGAGGTGAGGTGGGGTTTGTACTGCTGTAATGCATTTGACTTCACAGCTTTGCATATGCGGGTTATGTGTGAGGGATGTGTGTTCCTTCAAATTTGGCTGATTTTCTGTTCTGCAACTTTAAAATGAAATGCTTTTGCATAACTTTCTGTATTGTTTGTAAGTAGTTGTAAGCCAGTCATTACCATAGAGAAAAACAAAGGCTTATTAAAGAAACAAATATAATAACAACTGAGAAACAGCGTTACGGAGAGACAAACAGCCTGCTAACAATGTGCAATGTCTGTCTGAAGCGTCACACAACACAAAGGCAGTAGCTGTTTGTGAGACCTTTTTTTTACTAATGTCTCTGAGAACAATCAAAGGTAGTAATCTTGAAATAAATTAAATTAGCACCTATGCTGAATTTCAGAGACAGTGGTACCACCTCTCCGCTTTTCTTCCTTTTGTGCAGCGCGATCTGATGCAGGCTCAATGCGAGTGTGTCGTGTGAGGGAGTGAGTATTTACCTGGAAAATGTGGATTTTCTGGCTAAACACAGAAGCTTGATTGGATTGCCTTGATGTGGGGGGCTAATAGCATCTTGTTACTGGCTTCGGATTGTAGCTGCCTCTCAGGCTGGCCACTGATTGAAAAACTTAAGAATACTAAAGGCTTTAGAAGGAAAAGAAGCAAATGGCATTTCAGAGTCACTGGTGGGTACCATGTGGGGATGTCTAACAGACCGGTGACAAAACAGTGTATTAGCAGATGGAGTGATTTCTGGGGGTTCTAGCATAAAAACCGTTCCATCCATGAAACCTACCAATAGAGCTATAATCACCAGTGCTTTCAGAGCGGTGGTAGAGTTGTATACAAGGGCATCTGTAAAACACTTCCTACAGAAAACAGTTCTGAATAATCAAGCTTTTTAGAAATAAAGTCCTGTAATCATAGTAAATAACAGAAAAGTTACTACTGCAAAATAACAAGTAGGTGTATGTTCACTTTCTTCCTTTACTTGGCAACAATATTGGAATACACCCCAGCTATGGCAGAGGCAGTGCTAGCAGGGGAAACGTGTGGGGAAAGAACAGTACGTTATGGAGGCTAACTATTTGCTTTCCATCCTTAGCCAAAGCTGTACACAAACCAGAGCAGAATATTACCTCTGTAAGAATAACCAGGTTGCCCAGAACCTCAGGAGCCCCCATCATCTTCCAGTATAACTTCCACAGAGTACTTTTAGAAGTGTCAGGCAGCACTCAGTTGCAAGTCTGTTACTTTTCCCTATGCATCTCCTTGATTAAGACTATCTTTACTCACCCCAGTGGCTTCCTCTAAGTATCTAACCATGCCATTTGTAGGGTAGATGTAGTGAACATTTTCATTCCGTATGTTCTCTCTGCTGTCCATATGGTTCACTCCTTGCTTCAGGCTAAGTCTCAGGTCCCCCAGACATCTACACTACATATGGCTTTTGGCTCCAGTGAGAAACAGCCAAAAGTTCCCTCTTTAAGGAAACTTGGACACTGAATAGAGAGTTGTTCCAAGTCCTGTTTCCTACAGGCTATATAACGTTTGAGCTGGTTCATATCACTTGCTCAGAGACCAGAACTTGCTCCTTGAGTCCCAAAGGCAGTGTGGATTTATCCATAAGATTGTTTCTAGCATGTCCTCTTGAAATAATTTGCTGGGAAATCAAAACGTGGTTATACCTTGTGGTGGGTCTCTGCTTACAGCAAAAACCTGGCAAATTCTTCGCAGCAGAAGCGTGGTGTAGGCATCTCGCATGACCTCCATTAGTTCTGTAAGTTGGTGGTGGTACTGCTGAAACTCTTACTCTGCCAATGCCCAGACTAGCAGATGACCCTTCTCCAGCCATTCTGAGAAGATCTAATCTTGCTGTTTATTCTCCTAACAGCTACCAAAATCACACTGTCAGAATATAAATGGTAAGAATCATAGCATGCTTTTGTGGTCAGTTCCCACATGCTCAGAAAGCGTTTGTGGTTTGGTAAGGCAGAGGGGTACTTCTGTCTAAATTGACATGAATCAGACAGAAGAAGAAAGATGCAGAACTGGTGGAGAAGATTTCAATCGCTGGAATGCTTCAGGGCAATTTAGGATGCTTGCAAAGTCAATATGGACCAGAAAAAAAAGTACAAGATACAGTTGCGGGGAATGACAGCATTAGCCATGAAGAATTGGTCCTACATTGTTACCTGTACTACCCACTTGATTTTGAAAACTTATATGCATGTAGGGACATACCCAGTACTATAGGGCTGACTAGCTGGTCATGAACACAATTACATATCCAAATGCATGGCGAGGTCACAGAGAGAAAATACTTTCAGGGAGGTAAAGGCCTTCACCCATCCCAGCTGCACAGGTATTCTCATCAGTAAGAGAAATAGTGAGGTGTTGCTTCTTGTGCAAGAGTAGGTGAAAGAAAAGTTTTCCAACACTATAGGTTAAAGCAGGTTTGAAATCCCCTGGACTTGCAAATTCTGGCAGGCCTGGAACCCAGAAATATTAAAGACAAATTAAGGAAGATTTCTGCAGAAGTTGGTCCAGGTTCATAGAATCATAGAATGTTTTGGGTTGGAAGGAACCTTAAAGATCATCTCGTTCCAACCCCCCTGCCTTGGGCAGGGACACCTCCCACTAGACCAGGTTGCTCAAAGCCCCATCCAGCCTGGCCTTGAACACTTCCAGGGATGGGGCATCCATAACTTCCCTGGGCAACCTGTTCCAGTGCCTCACCACCCTCACAGTGAAAAATTTCTTCCTAATATCTAATCTAAAGCTACCCTCTTATCATTACCCCTTGTCCACTTGCTACACTCCCTGATAAAGAGTCCCTCTCCACCTTTCCTGTAGGCCCCCTTTAAGTGCTCAAGGGGCTATAAGGTGTCCCCAGAGTCTTCTTTTCTCCAGGCTGAACAACCCCAAATCTCTCAGACTTTCTTCACGGGAGAGGTGCTCTATCCCTCTGATCATGTTTGTGGCCCCCCTCTGGACCCGCTCCAACAGGTCCATGTCTTTCCTGTGCTGATGGCCCCAGAGCTGGATGCAGTACTCCAGGTGGGGTCTCCCCAGAGCAGAGTAGAGGGGCAGAATCACCTCCCTCGCCCTGCTGGCCATACTTCTTTTGATAAGCCCAGGATACGGTTGGCTTTCTGGGCTGCGAGCGTACATTGTTGGCTCATGTCCAGCTTTTCATCCACCAGTACTCCCAAGTCCTTCTCCTCAGGGCTGCTCTCAATCCATTCTCCACCCAGCCTGTATTTGTGCTTGGAATACAAGGGTTGATACAAGTGAGTATCACAGGCACTGAGGGTCAAAGGAAATGATGTATTATACCACAGAATAATATGAGCGAGCTGGCAGGTATGGAACCATGCATTTTGCTAGGGGTTTTGTGTGCTGTATGTATGGTTAAGGATGAAGCTATTTGCTGGAGAGAAGACAGCTGGAACAGGAACATGGTGGAAGAGCTGTTGCAATATTTTACTGCCAATCTAAAGACAGAAGTTCAAGCCTCCTAGCAAGCTTGCCCTGACACCCGCTTCCCCTTAGTACAGCCATGACTGGTTATCAGGTTGCTTGAACTGGAGATAAAAGATGGATGGATGTGATCTAGTTTGCCATGACCACACTATTTCAGTTTCCTGCTATCTTACTGTGCCATCATCATACCAGTCCAACAGCATTCCAAACTTCTGGCAGTCCTCTAACCGGACTGTTGAACGGTGGATATAAAGGTTTTACCAGAAATACACCGGTTATGTACATGTGTGGTGCTCGATGCTGCCAGAACAGTGCGAGGCTGGTGACAAAGTATTCAAATTGGTGGCTGCATCCAAGTTTGGTTTTGGGGCCTGTGCCTCATGGTGGCAATCCGAATGATAACGCATTTACACACAGGTGTACCATAAAACTTCTCTGTCTTTGCATAATGGTGTATTGGACTGATGATGAAGCCGATTGCTCATAAACCATTTACCTAAGGCTAAGTATGGTGTTAAGTGTGGTAACCTAAAGCTGTACCAGTTCAGTCACAGAGGATCACAGAGTAGCTCAGGTTGGAAGGCACCTTGGGAGGTCAGTCTCTAGTGCAACCTCCTGCTCAAAGCAGGAGAAACCTTCAACTCAGACTGCATTGCTCAAGACTTAGCCCAGTCGGGTCTTGCAAACCTCCAACATACGCTTTTGTTCTACAAGGTCCCAGTTTCCCTTAATGCCTCGGATGGATAATGAAATGAGGGAAAGGGTGATGAGAGGTATATGGATATTTCCATGTTTAAGGCACGGGACCAGAACCCAGGATTCCTGGCCCTGACAGGCTTTCTCTGTGATACCAGGTAAAAACGGGTAAAAATATATAAAGAGGCTCTGGTTAGTGCTGCACAGGCAACCTTAATTCTGGCCTGTCTTGAATTTGTTAGTGATTAATTTTCCTGTCTGCATGGTTTTTCAAAGATATTTTTGTGTAAATTTTTATAGATAATAATATAGCCTTTGTCCTACAGGATCCCAAAGTGCTTCTCGAGTTCTACACCTAACTGGCCAAAGCCTACTTCTGCTGAGGCCAATAGACATTTTGCCATCGATTTCATTCGGGCCAGGATTTGGCTGCGTAGAAAAGGAATACAGGCAATTCTGTGTGTCCATACGGCCTTTAATAAATTCCGGTTTCCCACTTGGGCAATAAATCTGCCAGCAGAAGAGTAGTACAAAATTTGGTGTCACTTACTGAACAACTCAAGGTTTCAATATAAACTTTGCAAGGCATCAGTAGGCCATAATGACAGTTGCTCTAAAAGTATCAATAGCATCACTTAGAGCCAGAGGTGGATGATGCACGCTGTGGTGTGTGTGGAGGTGGATGCGTGTGTAGAATCTCTCTATACGCCGCAAATTATACATGTATTTTTCAATCACTTCATAAAAGCTCTAGTTAGTTGCATAATCTAAAATTCTGGAACATTTTTGCTGTCCTACGTCTGCAAAAGTTTTTCATTTAGGAACACACACGTTTCTTGTCAATGTTATTTCTACAATCACTTAGTTAGAGCAGGGCATATTGTTCTCTGAATTTCTTGTTAAAATGTTTCACTTAATTAAACTTTTACAACCAGTTCTGCTCTATGTCTGATACTTGCTGTAAATTACAAAGAAAAGCCCCTCTGGCATTTATGAGAATTCAGACGATGAAGACTATAGGAAAAAAAAAAGACAAAAAAAGAACCAGTGTCACTGAGCCCCAGATAGTTGCTGATTCCCAGTTATCTCCTGCACAATTCGATTTAATGAAATATAGGATTTCTTATTATATAAACTAGACTTAAAAAGAGGCCAGAATAGAACTAATAATATTTCAAATTATTATATTGCAAACATTTCATAAGTGGAGTGAATTGCAGCATAATTTGAATAGTTGTGGTTTTGTCTACATTTCCGTAACATATTACATGGAAAATAAGGCTAAAATTTGCATGAACCTGAAAGAAAAAGAAACCAACAAACAAACAAACAACAGGAAAAGCCACGGCAACTGAAGTCACACCTGGCTGCATGTGCTGGTGGGACGAACCTATGCACACATGCAAACGTACACGTCCCTCCCTGCGTCAAAACATTGCCAGAGTTTTAAAGGGGGGGCTTGAGATGACCTCTCTGGTGCGGGGATTTAGCAGCAGCTAAGTTCCAGCAAGATCTCATTTTTGAAAGCAACGTTCTGCTTCCAAGCCCTCCCAAAACCAACTGTGGGATGACTGCAAGATGGCTGTCACGTCCGTTACAGGATTGAGAGCTTTAATCCAATTGGCGGCAATGCTGCTATGAGACTTGGAAATCTCCTCTAACCTCTAACCACAGTTTAGTGTGCAAACTATTGTGTTTGCTCTTGGGAAGCTTCGCTCTTGCCAAAGAGAGCCAGTATTTATGCTATTTGGCATATTTATTATTCAGTTAACCCATTCCTTATAAGTAAATGCTTTTTTAGAATTTATAACCCTCCCAAGAAGTATGGGTGATGGACAGAAATAAATAGCCATGAGGGGGAAAACAAAAGAAAACAAAACTTTAAATCTCCCTTCTCCCATAACTTTTATAATTTCTTCTATTGTCCTTTGTTTCACAGGGCTATTTGTCATGATGAAGGGAAGCAAGAATCAGACAGTGTCTGAGAAATCTGGTTGTGCTTAAACATTTGTGAAATTCAGGGAAACGAATTGTGCAATCTGACATCAAATAAAGATCAGATGACCCATAGGATTCAGTTTCCTTGTGAATGAAGGTGAAAGGGCTCTGCAGCCAACATCTTTATTTACTGGGGTACTCAGTGGGACATGTAAACAGGGATTTTTATACCTCTGGTTCCCCTGGGCAGGGTGACACATGCAGATTAGTTCTATTCAGAATGAAAACTTCTTATTTTAAAGTTCACAGGGGACTACTCCATCTCTTTATCTGAGAATTATTGCTGTATTTGTGATGGCTGAAAGCTCTAAAGAGAAAATGGATTTACCTTACTAAGAGGTGCCCACTCTGCTGACAGCTAGATAGGTGTGTGCGTACACTACCGTGCTTGTCAGATTCTGATTTTGGGGTTAATGTAGCTCATCTGACAAAAATCATTACTGGCAGACTTACTTGGGTAATAATATTATCTGGCAATAGGGATATGAAAGTCCATCTTGCTCTGAGACCTGGCTAGACTGGTGTGGACCAGCTGTGGAGGTGCGAGCATTATTGCTGCATGAACTCAACCCGGGCACTGGGCTCTCGCGGTTCCAGGACCTGAGCCAGAATCTTCACGTGGTGCTGCTCTGTGCCGTAAACATGTATCTGCTGCCACAAAACTTATCCGGGTATTTGTAAACTGGTGCTCTATTGCTTGATGTGTGTAACCAATCATACCATGGGATGAAAACAGACTCTCTGCCCGTTAATGAACAAGCAACAACCGTATTACCGAGTGAACTGATTGTATCAAAACAGACATGTACACATAATTTCTAGTGTTGTTTGTTAAAGAGTTTATTCTCAAAGAGGCAACATTATTTCAGCCTGAGCGTGCATGTCTCAGGGACTATATAGTATTCCAAGAGATGAAAATAAACCATAACAGGTTCACACATTTTCCACTCAAAAGTAACCCTATTTTGTGAGTGAATTCTTCAACATTATTTAAGTTCATCTTTAAATCGAGAATTCATTTAGATGAGGTCTAGGCTTCAGGCTAGGGGGCTGAGGGGAAAACTTTTTGACTCCCATCATATTCAGCGATGCCAGTGAAACTTTGACAGTTAACTAAACTCGCGATAAGTAAAAGTTAGACAATTTGACGTGAAGCCAGAAATATCATGGGGAAACAGGTAAGAAAACCCTGTATTTCTGAATCATAAATTAGCCAGTAGAAAAAAAAAAAGATCTAAAATTCTTGGCATAGTTTTCTGAAAACTGATACATGCATGAATTTATTTTTCTTAACAGAACATTGGTATTATTATCCGCAGTTTTCCAGGAGTGAGATTTCTATTCTGTTTATATTTCTATGTTCTTTTTCACTTTTTGATGTTATTTCCAGAATTCATTAATTTTTTTCTTCATTTTTTGTACATGCTCTTTTCCTCTTCTTTTCTCCCACACTCATCTATGAAGGTATTTCTATGCTGGGAAATAGATGTGTTTCCACGTCGTTCCTCAACTGGCTTACGAATGTGACCTTTATCTTAAAACCTGTTTATTCTATGTATTCCATAGCTTTTGTGACTATTTACAATATGTATTGCACATTATTGGCTTGATCCAACATACAGTGAAATCCCATTGACTTCCCATTGACCTTGACAATTGTTGGATTAAGCCCTATGGTCCAAGTAAAAGCAGCTGTAATGAATGACACAAAAATGTAATAAAGAACTCATTTATTGACTTATTAAGCTTATTAAAATAACCTAGTGTAGATTATTCAGTTTTCATTTACAAATTCAGATTCAAACAGTATCTACCTGAAGCTCCAGTATGCTGATTGCTGCTATTTTTAAATACATTGCGGTACAAACTTATTACTTCTCCTCTTCTGCATGTCCATTCAGGTCTTCATGCGCTGCTGTATGTTTTCCATAATCTGCTGAAGACTCAGTTGCTCAGTGGCAAGTTGTTCATCAATGAATCTTTGCATTTCTTCCCATTTCCTCGAGCCTTGCTCAATGCCTTGCTGAATCAGTGTGCGTGTTAGTTCCACCTTTTTTCTGAGTGCCTCTCGGCTTTTTTGGGGCATTTGGTAAATGGTCTGCCAGTCGAATGGCTTGGGCACATCTATTCTAAGCTCTCCTTGACGAACAGCAATATACGGCTTTATGCTCTCAGCTGTCATTTGCTCAAACCTACGAAGAAGCTCTGAGATATACTGCAGGAATGCAGAGTAATTTTCTATGGTTAGATCAATTAACCTTCTGGCCTCGCTGATTAGCTTTTCTTGGGAATGACTAAGCTGCCCATAGATCTCCTGGAGTTTCTCTTTGACTTGCTTGTTGTGTTCATCGATTTTCCTCTTAGCAGCTGCAGACCAATATCGGATTTTCTCCTGAGCAGCAGATGAGAGCTCCATGACCTTCTGTCTTCCTTTTCCTTCAACATCAGTTATAAGGTCATAATATTCCTGGCTGTACTTTTCCACCAACTCTCTCACTTGGTCTGTCAGGCGTGTAACCGAGTCAGCAAGGTCGCCAACATACTTGTTCTGCCAATCCACTAGTGTATCTATTAGATTCTTCAGCCATCCTAGTACCTTGTCTTCCACCTCATAGTATTTCACTGACCATCCAAGTGTAGTTGGATCAAAATATTCCTCCCGCAATGCCTTTACATAGAGGAGCAGCTGGCGCAGCTTTTCTGAAAGGTCCTGGAATGTCTTCTGGCTAAGATCTTTAAACTGAGAAATGTACTTTTTAACATCTTCTGCCAAAGATCTCAGTTTCTGTGCATAGTCTGAAGCCATTGCATCTTTGTACAGCTGTTGCGTTTGGACCTTGATGTCTTCAAAATTTTTGGATTGCAAGCTTCTAACCATTTCTTCTACCCGCTGGAAAACTTGTTGCACTACTTGTTTCAGTTCCTTCAGCCTTCCTGCAAAGTCAGCTTCCTGGAGAGTAGCAAATGTCTGCCTGATTTTTTCCTGCAAATGTTTCAGCATTTCTTTAATTTGATCAAGTACATTACGACCTCTAAGAATCGTTTCAGAAGCAGGAACTCTGACTTCCAGCTCATTGATCGCTGCAATCAAGGCATCAAAGTACTCCTGAAGTTTTGAAAGGCATAAATCAGCATTTTTTGCTACCTTCTCTGTAGTCATAAGGTATATTTCTTCACCAGTGTACTTTTCAGACAGCCCAGGGACCTGGAATTTTGTGGTCTTCAAGAATTCAATGGCTGAGTCAATTAGGTGTTTTATTCTCTTGTGATACTCTTCTATTATGTCAATTGTAGCATCCAAAAGCTTTGCTTTTATTCTTTGATAGTCAAACTGTTCAGCTTGATCTGCTGCTTTTTGATATAGCTGTTTAGCTTTCACCTTCATCTCCTGATATTTGCCAGAGGCCTCATTGGCAGCTGTGCGAAGCTGAGCATCTATTTGATCTACTTGTTTTACAGCAAATACGTATGCTTTGTCAGCATTGTTCTGCATGATATTCTTCATCTTTAAGGTGGCAGCACTAATTTCCAGTCCCATATGCTCCTTATGATACCGATTAACATACCTATAGGCTGCATTTGTCATTTTAGGTACTTTTTCTTTCAGACCCAACAGCAAGTCCTTGGCAGCATCCTCTTTCCAGTTGAATTTCATTTGAATCAGGTCAGGTTTCTTGAAGGATATTTCACTTTTTAATATGTCAATGTCCTTCTGAGGAGCAGACTGAAAATATAGAACAAGATAAGAAAAGGGTAACTTGTATATAAAACAAATCCCGTATTATTTATGAGTGTATTTCAACATTCTCATCTTTGCATCTTTAATTTTATTATATATTAGGACAAATGCACTACAATTTTTTGTCTACTGTATGTTTGCTCTCATCTCAAAAGGTTATTTTGGATGCAATTATATTGTATCAAACTACTTTGTGCCTCTTCAAACAGCAGGACCAGAACATAACTTAGTCTGGTCTTTTTTAAAATTTGACTGCAAATAAGATTTTTCCTTCCTTTGTATTAAATGCCTATCAAGTCTCATAAGGCATGCCAATTACTTGGGAAAATGGACCTTCTCCTCACTCTTGAAATCATTTAAAGTTAATTCAAAAGGAATTTTCTTCATAAGAAAATATTAGAGGGTTTCATTTTGTAATCATTTAAATCAATGAGACAATTTAGAGAGTTACTCAGAGTAATTAAAGATCCTTGAATGAGAATCTATTTACAGAAACAAATTTTCCAGTGAATCATGAGTTGCTTGTGATTCCTAAATTAGTATTTCATTCTGGAAGGTAAGATTTTAAGCTTGAAATTGTTGTAGTATGCCAGTAATAGCATGCTTTGTTAGCAAATCTAGTAAGGTTTTTAATTCTCATAATGTATAGTGACATATTAATGGATTAGAAAAGGCACTCTACAGATGGTTAGACCTCTTCCAGTGGCCTGATTCCTATAATGGCCACTTTTGTAGTAATTACAAGTAGCCTGATGGGTATATGTTCAACCTGATGGGTGGCTTATCTAAAACTGGCTTTGTACTTTCTTCACTTTCAGTGGGTGTGTCTTCTTGATCATAGGAGAGGGCAAAATTAACTGCGTGGAGGAGCTGAAACAGCTTCTTCACACAGATGCTACTTTTAGTGTTGGAAAGGCCCGAGTAGGAAAATAAAACATTAATTACTGATAATATACTTTTTCTTTGGACAAAGGGTGGTTAATTTATGTCTTAACATAAACACACACAAACTTCAGAAGGGAACTTTTCCTCTGAGCACCCCTAACCTTTTTGCTTTTTCTTGCTTATATCAAGCTTACCCGAGTTCGGTAGTAAACTTTCGCCGTGAGAATGTCAGTGTCCATTTCAATGATGTAGCCCAAGGTCCCAGCAGAGGGTGAAGATACTGAGCCAGATAAGCTCCTGTCAGTCTCTTGATAACGCACATGAACGTCTGTAAAAGTTGGGCTGATGATGTCTAGTGATGCAGTGTTGTCCATGATTCTACAACAGTGAATACACAGTTATGTAGGAATGCACAAAGCACACGCCCAATGCAGCGTGTCTAAATACGATACCATCCATTATTGCGTGTATATATATGTATGTAAACAATACCTTTCTCATCAAAAGAAAATGTAGGGTTTTACTATCCACATTTCTTACGATTTAGCCTAACAGATTCAAAACTTCACATCACTCCAATTTTCCTATTTTAAATAGAACTATATTGAGCTCTGTTGAGAACTTTCATTAAATTAAGGCAGCAAAACAAAACCTGTAGCTGTACCACTGTCAGCTTTCTATAGACTTCTACATGCTGACTGCTATTTTTTCCACCAACACAAGTATAGGCAGTACTTTTTATCTGCATTTGTACTTGCCTTCACAGGCTCTGTCCCTTGGATAGATCAACACAACACTTGCAGACCAAAACAGGCAGATAGAAGGCCAACTATGTAATCCCTAGTACTGGCACTTGTGAATAAAAATTACTCTTTAATGGCTTGTGGTGGTAGTGAAAAAAACCAACCTACGTTGATGATCAGATCTAGAACCGCTCTGATTATCAAATACTGTGTTTATATCTCAGCAGTTTTCTGAAATGGGGCTGCTGAGAAAAGCTATTCTAGAAATGCTGAAAGGGAACAACTTTCCAGCTATCTTGAGAGGAAAAAAGGCACAGCCAATAATGACAGGGTAGCTGCATAGGTTCCTATTAATTACAGTGAAGCACTCTGGGGTATTAGAGATCACAGCAACAATACATCATTATCAATTTTGTCTATTATAAATTATATTATTAGAGCAAATCTTTACCTAATTCCTGAAATAGTAAGATCTTCTTTGTAGTTTGCGCTCATGTCACGATGTGAAAAGCTGCCAGTTGTCTTCACAACAAACATGCCTTCTTCATATTTGTAGTTTGAAACAACTGTGAAAAAAGATTTCAAATGTGTGTATTTCCAGAGCTTACCAGCAAACAATACAAAATTGATGTCCGGTTGTATGTCAGATGGCCAGTTGTGGGGTGTTTCAGTAGTATGTTAACTTATGCATCAAGAAACTGAATGCCCATAATGCCCCAAATAAAAAGATAAGAAAATATTTGTTCAGCCAGAGTATTTTAAAATTCATTTTTTCTCTATATTTAGAACACCATGGATATAATATTTTGTATTCATGCAGATCATAAATGGGGATTCTAATTTCTTGAGAGCTTAGAATTGTAATCTGATGTATATTTTTAGTATTATAATAAAGTCCAGAACTCAATGCTATATGGGACTTGATAGTTTTCTGAGTTGAAGTAATATATGCTTAGTTCCTAAGGAAAAAGATAGGTATTTCGGTATCTGAACTAAATCAGATAAAAAGTCAGCCTGCCTTTTCTCCTTTGAATGTATTATTGTAAATAACGGGGGAATATTATGTTGTTCACAATTTAAAGTAAGAAACTACTACACAGAAGAGAGATCTTTTCAATTTTTTTCACAGTATGCCATAACTTATACATATATCTAGTCATTAGTCTTCAGGGTGACTGACTGAGACTCTGATAATAACTTATGAAAAAATGCTGCTGATAATAAAAGAAGTATAATCTAATGTCAATGCTAAATAGACAGCAACACCTTCATATACAAAGTCCTAGAAAAAGAAAATCTGTAACAACCCCTTATACGGTATTTCCCCCAAAATTGTGGCATAGAGAATTTCAATGTCTTACCATTCAAGTCATATTCCAGGAACTGTAATGTTGAGCTGCAGGTAGAGTCAATGGACTGTTCGAAAGAGTCCTTTTTGTTTGTTAAGTCTGTCCTCCAGGTGACATTGTACAAAGGGGAAGCAACTTTGAAAGATCCAGTCAAGGCACCAAATGATGGGATGTAAATTCCGGCAGGCAAGGATATTTTGAGAGGGGGGATCTCAATTTTCTGTTCAGGAATTGTAATTGTAGGCAGATCAAAATCTGCAATCTTATTAGCTACTTCATCCAGATCTACGTGGAAACTGCCAAGAGAAATACTCTTTGGAAGAGTGAATTGAGACACAGTTATTTGGTGTTCAGGTATTGTCACCTCAAAATATGGTATTTTATATTCTTCTAATGTAATATAATTGGCTCCTACATCCACTTTGGGGAATCTTAGTTTTGGCAGTGTGGGTAAATTGACATCAAATGGCATTGTTTTTAGTGTCTGTGGAATTTTTATGTTGCGCAAGTCGATGGTGTATGCCGGGACCTGGAGAGTGGTGAAAGGAACTCTGAACTCTGGAGTGCTGAGAACTGGGCTGGGAGCCTTTAGGTGTAACTCAGGAATACTGAAAGTGAAGCCATCGGTCAGCTTATTCACAGGTATGGGGAAAAAGTAACCATCGTCACTCTTTGTGTACACGAGGGATGCTGAACCATTTAAGTACTGTTTTCTGTCAGCACTGGTAGTGACATCCAACTTCAAGATATCCCACAAGCTCTTCTCAGCAATGGGACACTTTATGTTTTTGAGGAAGTCCACGTATCCTTCCAAAGATCCAGAAATATCAAACTTTGCCTTTGATTTTTCATTTGATAACTGCATATCATGACTGAGAGATAATGACTGAATTTGGCCTTCACCCTTCCAGCCAACTTTCTGGTTTGTGGTACTGATTTTCACTACGACAACTTGACTAACTGAGGCTGTGTCCAGGAAGGAATTTGGCTGAGTGGCTTGAATCTGAAGATCTGCTGATATACCCCAAGGAGCAAGCTCTAAGGTTGCTTTGCATCTCTGAGCCCCTGTTGTTGTGAAGAGAGGTGTGTATCGTGCATAGTTTTTCCCATTGTGCTCCCAGACTGCGTAAACACGACGTGTAGATGCTTCAACTGCAAGTATTTCTTTCATTTCACTGTTCCAGAGTCCATCTGCTTTGGAGTGGGCCTCAAGCTTGAGAGATGACCGAGCTCCATTAGCATTCAGATATGTGTTTGCCTCATGGTCTAGACTTCCAGAAAATGCATTTCCAGTGTATAATACTCCATCAATGTTCCCATTTGTAGAAGTTTCTACTGATATGTAAGATGTAAGGCTCTCTAAAGCAAATTTGTGAGCAATTCCTCCCTTAGCACTGGTGCCATATTTCAGGGTATTAAAATCATACGTTAATTTTAGTCCTGAGGAAAGCGTGGGTTTAGACTTAGTATTTCCAGAAAGTTCTTGGCTGAAATTAACTTTTAAAACCGGTGTGTTGATTACTGCGTTTGTTGCCACTAAAGCTTCCATGTTCCTCCTTGTGAGACTAATAGTGCTGTCGTGATTTCCTCCTAGAAATTTGTTATTACTCAGGGACAATTCTGTGGCCAGCTTCAACCCCCTTTTTCTTGTCAAACTCGTTGAACCATCCAGCTTAAATTGCAGTGCATCAATGACAGAAGAGGATGAGACACTGAGTTGCCCAGCAATATCTGACTGATTGAACAGCCCGGCATTTGCAGTCAAAGTGATCACACTGGATTTAAATGAGAAGTCGTAAGTAATGTTTCCCATGGCAGGAATTAAGATGTGGTTTGACAGGCTGTTGATTCTGAATCTAGGAAGCTTTAGAGTGCGCAGATCCTGCGGGACATGAAGGACTGGAAGCTCCAGAGAAGGTAAGACTAGTGTGTAAGATGGTACTGAAAAGCCAATAAATGGGACTGTGAATCCTGTTGTGCTTATTTCTTTTGGGAGCATGTAACCAAAGGCTGGCATCTCAGCAGTAAAAGGAGAAACCTCAATATTCACAATTGGAATGGTGTATCCTGGAATCCTGAAGGTCCTTGGTAGCTTGTTCAGTGATGTCTGTATTTTGTATTTGTCAAATTTTGTTTTGGCTTCATTATATGACTTTGTGAGAAAATCTAAAGCAGTGTTTCTTCCTCTCTCAAAATGCTTGTTGAAGAAAATGATGTATTTATTGAGTGCTTCATGCACTGTTGCTAAAGGAAGTGGGATTACATGCATTTCTTTGTTTTTCTCATACCGAGCATTCAAATTTAAATCAAAGGATTGTCTTGTTGACTTCAATAAATCCTTCAGGCCAACCTGTTCCCACAGTGAATAGTCTTTTAGCTGAGGAGTTTTGATTCCAGTGTAGGGAATCTGAACCTGAGGAATGGTTAGAGGAATATTTAGGAAGTCCAGGTTGGCATCTCCATTCATTTGGACATGAGCTTCAATTCTGTCATCATTGTTGCCAGCAGACATATTATGGGAATATCTGTACTGATTGAACCTGCCAGTAGCTTGCCAGCTGACCTGCTGAACAGAAGAACTGAGTGCAAAACCATAGTTATTCAGGAAGTCAATTTTGCCAGTCAGTTTCATTGGGAAGCTGATTTTCACATTTCCATCATTGTTTGTTAATAGACGAATTTCAAAAGGCTGTGCCAAGAAGGAAACCTCATTATTTACAGTTCCAGTAATACGTCCATTGAGTCGAGCATTGTGAGAGCCTGTTAACTCTATTTTCATTCCTCCAAGTTGTCCTGTGCCTTTTACATTCAGAACACTACGTCCCACACGCTGTGACTCAATTTCAGACTGAAGCTGAAGTGTTGCATAATTTAGGAAACCACATTCATATCTCACAGCTTGGTTGACTTTCAGGTACTTGTCATTTATTCTGTTGTTGGCAGAAAATGTAATGATGGGGCCCTCAACCCTGAAAGTGGCATGTGAATCATGAGTGCCTTCATCGGAGAAATTAGGAGAAGCCCATTTCCAGTTTCCTTTACCAGTGGAGGTAATTGATATGTGTCCTGCTTCTACGTCTGTTGTTATATTATTGATCAGATCAGCCTGGCTGGAGAAATCAGCTTGTGGAATATTCAGTCTGTGGGAATATGCTGTTCCACTCTGCATCCAAATTTTTCTTTGCAGCTTGACCATTAAATTATTCTGCAGTTCTATTGAATTTTTCGTTGTATGTAAGTTTGCTCTAGTTTCAGCTTCACCTTCTACTGAAGTCCCTAAAAATACCACTTCATTGGAGTGATCAACTTTAAGGAACTTGTGGTTGACCTTCATGGAATTTTTAAGATTCAGCTGCTTCATCTCAGGGGCCAAGAGACGTGAATCTGCAATAACACTAAAAACTAGGAAGTCTAATTTGGACGTTGTTTGAGCTGAAAGGGAGGTCACAAATTCTGGACTGTTTGCAGATGTTGTAGTATTATGAACCTCAGCTTGCGTAGACAGTGTAAAGAATGGAGAGGTGACTCTGAAAGCACCAGACAATTTGCCAAATGTAGGGACAGTCACAGTATGTGGGATACGTGGAAGCTGGAACTCTGGTATCTTCATGTTAGGAATCTGGAGCTCATTTAGATTTAGCTTTGGAACCAATAATTCTGGTATTTGAAACTGAGGCATTTGTATTTCTGGGAAAGAAATGTCAGAAAAAGGCATATCGCTCATCTTTAGATCTTTAAAATACACATCAATTGCTGGCAACTGAAATTCACCAGACATGAGCTTGTCTATTGTTCTCACAATCTGAAGTTTTATCTCATTCAAGTCAATTGTATAGGAAGGAACTTCAAAGGTATTTAGAATTGTAAATTTTGGGGTAGTAAATTTCCTTGGGATTTTCATGTCCTTTAGTCTCTTAATATTTATCTCATAGGAGGGGACATGCAGATCAGTCAGTGGAACAATGAAGTCTGGTGTTCGAAATGTTGCTTCCCGAAGACTTCGGAGACTAACCTCAAAGGCAGGTATAGTGACTATAACAGTTCTGATTTCAGGAACTATAAATCCTGTTTCAACAAACTGGTTTAAATTTTCAGCCCAATTTTTTAGATCATACTCTTCAGCCAAAGCAACAATTTTCTTGAAAGCTATATTCCACTGGTCAGAAATGTATATGACAAAAGAATTGTAGAATTGGCTTATCTTCTGAAGAAACCACTGGAATTCCTGGGAAATATCCATCTCAGAAATCCTCTCTCGCAGGTCTTCCAGATGTTCATTCACCTTGGCTTTGAGATTAGCAAATGTTGTTGAGTTTATGAGCTCCTTGAACCAGTTAATTATTGCAGCAAGCTTGGTGTCCCTTAGTTGTTCCATGTATTTTGAAATCACAGCTCTAAAGTCTCTCATATACTGTTTCAGTGCTTCTGCTTTCTGTGGGAGTTCTAGATTTCGGAGTTCCTCATTTATTTTCTGGGTCACTTCTCGGATTTTGTTATTTGTGTCATCAACAAACTGGTTATAGTCAAAAGACTTGAGCTTTTTAATCACCATGTCAAGGAACTTGTTGACTTCCTTTATCATCATTTCATAATCAAAGGTTTGCACTTTCTTGACAGCATCATCAATAAAAGCAACAATTTTATCAAAGCATGACTTCACATCAATATTTTTCAGGTAGATGGTCAGTTTCTGGACAGTTTCTTTTATCCTGTACTGGTTAAGCAGTTCTATCATTCTGTCCATTAAAAAATAGACCTGCTTATCAATTTCATATTTTACAATCAGTTTGTGCATATGACCTCGGAAAGCACTGATCTTCTCAGGTACTTCATACTCCTCCATCCAATTTAGAATAAAGTCTTTGATTTGTTCAAGAACTTCAGTAATTTTTTCAATTGGTAATGAAAGCTTCAATTTTTCTAAAACTTCTTTAGCATCAAACATTTTAATCTTTTGTTTCAAATTTTCTGCAATGCGTCTGACATCAATATTCTGAATCTGAATCTTGAGTTGTTCTAGGTTTTCCTGTATCCTAGCTGTAATCTTGTACTCATCATCTACATTTTTAATCCAAGCCAAAGTACTGCTTCCAATTTCAGTAGGATAATATTGGCGAAAAAAAAATTGCAATTTTTGAATAGCGTCAACTACAGTCATTTTTATCTTATATTTGTTATCTAGAGCTGTCATTGTTTCAACTATTTGATCAAGAAGCTGTGTAATAAGTGCTTTAATGTCATACTGCTCATAATGATCTTTGATATACTGCTCAATTTGTATCAGATAGACCTGCAGCTGAGACAATATTTCTTGAAGATTGTCCATGGCTTTTTCCAGCATAATTTGGAGATCATCAGATGTTATTCTGTAGTCCTTTGTGAAAGCAACCAAATTATTTTTCATGCTGCTAACTCTGCCTTTCATATCTAATTTGTCCATGTAATCGTTAATCTGCTGTGGGAGTTTATCCAAAGTTGCCTTGTATTTTCTCATATGTTGTTCTATGTTGATGTTCTTCAGGTAACTTTGTATGGCCTGCAGCGTGGATAGAATGGTGCCTCTGATTCGTTCAAAGTAAACTGGCATATGTTCCAAGAATGGTAGGTTAATAACATGCATATCTTTATTTTTGTCATACTTCACAAAGCCAGAGATGCTGAATTCTTGAAGCTCTGACACACTACCCCTGAGGCCCAATACATCAATTAAATTAACTTCTTCAGATGTGAATGGTAGTATGACTGATGTATCCATTACAGAGAGATCTGCTAAAGCTTTTCCACTAAGTTCCATGCCGGTCTTTTCTGCATCATTGTAAGCGCTGAGATCTTGTGTATATACATTATTGTTTAGCTGACTTTTCAATTTCCAAGCACTTGACTGCTCTGATGGAGTAAAAAGCATATGAAGTTTGTTATCAAGCAGGGTAGTGTATCTTCCTCTAGACTTCAAGCTATGACTGGAAGATCCTCTGTAATCATGGGAGAAAGTGAAAGCAAGAGGCTCTGCTTTAAAGAGGAATTTGCTGTAAAGGTCTCCTGTGTGTTCACCCATAGCAATCAGTTTTCCGTTAGCGTTGGTATGTATGTCAGCGGTGATAGCAAATGGGGCCATAGTGGAACGCACAGCATTGCTGAAACGGAGAGACTTGGAATCACAGTTTGTGTTCATAGTAACTGAGGAAGCAAGTCCCGCCACATTCATATTAACTCTGTGACTCACTGCTGCGCCTTGAACATTTGCGACGGTATCTGTTTTAAAATTTGCAGCTAGCTCAGCATATGTAATGGTGTAGGTATGCCTTATTTCATCTGCTCCATAGGCTCCTCTGACATTGCCTCCCAAGTTCAGCTTCAGAGGCTCAAGAAGCAGTTCTGCTTTGTTGGAAACTTCTGTTTTAGTGTATTTAATATTATTGCTCAGTTTAGCTGTAAGTGAGCTAGGCTGCAGTTGTAGATCAAAAACATGCTTGTGGAACTTGTCAAAGCTGAAGCTGTTGTCTAACTTCGAAGCAAATGTTAAAGATAAGCCAGGAATATTCAAGTCATTCGTGTACTCCAACTTAATCTCTTTGAACGATCCTTGCAAATTATTTGAAAACTTGAGTCCTTCTCTATTAACTCTGAAGTTTAAAACATGTTTGTTGTCCATACCCAGAACTGTACTCTGATATTCGCTTCCCAGCGTTATTTCCGTTAGGCTCACTCTTCCACCTACATTGAATTTTGCGTTGTTTTTACCATAGCGCCCAGAAGAGGATAGCGACATGGAGCCTCCAGCAGTATCAAGTTTGGCATTCATTTCACTCTGCATTGTCAATGGACTAAACTGCACATTTGTGGTTGCGCTGCTGGCTAGACCGTACTGATTTACATTGAGGGATGACTTATGTGCAGCTCGATTCTTTTGATCAGTCATAGAGATATCAGTGTTGAAAACAAGATCCTGGGAATTGAGAGAACCTGCAAACAAGGCATAATACTGGGTTTGCTTGTAAGTGGCTTGGTACTCAGATCGAAGTCCTGCCATCTTCTTTGACAAAATTAATTCAAGCTTATTGACACCTGCAGTATGTCGATACCTCCCATTTGTTTCAGATGTCATTTTCAGCTGGTTGTTTTCATACTTCAGTGAAGCTGTGTTCTTTAATAGTCCACTTTGTACATCAGAAACTGAAGTAATGGAAAACAAGTCATCACTGTATCTGCTGGATATCTGATTGGTAGCCTGAAGGTAAGAAGAATCCAACTTCAGATTTGATTTTCCTTCTAAAACCCGTCTCTTTTCATTGTATGAGCTTGACAGAGTGTAAATGCTTCTTGCAAAGACAGAAGCCACTTCCAGCTGCCCTTCCATCTTGACATTATTGATATTCACGTTATTTGTCTTTTCAGAAACAATGTCACCAGAAAATGAAAGCTGAGGACCCAGAGTACTGGAGGCCGTAAGTGATACGGTGTAGTTTGCAACTGGACTAGGTTCATAACTCTTTGTCCTGGCCAACTTAAAAACTGATGTTAAGAGTCTGTGCTCCAGGTGATTTTCATATGCACAGGTGAATCCATTTCTATTATATGATGCTTCTCCAGAACCTGAAATAGGAAAAAGAAGACAAAAGATAACGGTGTAATTTATACCTTCTTCAAAGTCTTCAAGACTTTGTCTGATGCCACTAAACTTTTATGTTACTGCTTGAATTGCAACTACTGTTATACCATTTTGCTTTAAAGGCCAAAATGTTTTGTTAAATCCTGAATATTTCTGTAAAAAATGTTATTATTTTGATATTTGGGGCTAAAGTTTTGATCTAAGAATAAATTAAATCTCTACACTACTCTACTAAATATACTTATGTGAAATGACACAAAGTTATGTCATTATTTAAACTTAAATTAAGAAGATGGACTCTCAAGAATAACCAATATCTAACATTCCTGTTCTTTAATGTTTTCTTTATTATGCTTCATTTATGATGGACAGTTTAGAAAAGACTGAAGTTAGCTTCTCCTTTTGCAATTTGAGAACCCAAACTGCAATTTTAGAGAAATTAACTTAAAAATACCAGTCTTAAGACCTATACAGTCTGAGTCTGGGATAACTGCTGTGTATTTATGGCAGTATATGGCCATATATAAATGATAAAAAAAAATTAGATATATATCAAAATAGAGCAAGAAACAGACTGTGGGCATACCTATGCATACACTTGCACACCTGATTTTGAAAACACTTGACCTGTCAGATACACAAGTGTTTGTAGAATCATGCCTTCAGTTTTGAAGGACTTTTTCTTTAGTAGGGAATATCTAGGAAAATACAGACCTTAAAAGTTTTTATTGAATTAAACTGGATTCACCTTTAGTACCTGAATAAACAGACTCACATAATGCCTTTAAAAACAAAAAGAAAATCATTTGAGATTATACACCTTTCTTTAAATAAGCAACAGGAAAATGAACGTGCTGTACCTGATACATGGAAAATAAAATCATTAAAATAGTTTTGTCAACATGGCAGTATTAGCACACATTCTTACCTTTCACGCTGTAGGAAAGTAGCTCAAAAACTGAATCTGCATTCGTGGTATAAGTAGTCCTTACGCCGGATGCTTTCTCTGTGGTGCTATTAGCCAAAGTGTATGCTGCTGTCCAGTTGTAATAGTTGCTGTACACATTAGCAGAGAGCTCTAAAGTGCCAAGTAAAGGCACACGAAGAGGGTAGGATTCTGGAACAGTAAATGTCGGGATTCTGTATTCCTGAGATGGCACACTTATTCCCATTGACTCCATTACCAGAGGAGGCGTTTTAACAGTCTGTGGCACCCTTATGTCATGGGACGATCTTCCACCAAATGGCAACGGGATATTAATTAGAAAACTGTGTTTATTTAAGATGTATCTGATCCGGCCTTCACTAGAAAATAAAAGTGACTTTATTAGACACTGTAAGTCCATGAAGCATATGCAGAAATTTCCATGATTCCTACTCTTCCTATGATACTGAGCTTACTTACGTGCTTACATCAATGTCGTGACTTTAGGTTTAGAGAGAAATGTAACGACTTTCTATTATTATCAGCATTTTTTAAGCACTCATCTATGAGAATTTACTGAAAGTGCTTTCAATATCAGTAAATTCTGCCAGTGTTTTTCCCCTTATTTCATAGTCAAGGAGACTTATAGTTCAAGTAGTCCAGAAACACATTCTTTCTGTAAGACCTTACATTAGATTTCAAAGGTTCCTGATTCTTTGTTCAGAGCTTAACTAACTTTAGCTCCCAGGTGGAGGGTGTCATTCAAGGGGCTAAATACATTACTTTTATGAATCTTGCATTTGATTTTCTACTTTGAGAATCCAAATCTGCTTTATGAAAGTTAATGAAAAGATGTATTGGCATGAAAATGATGCTCAAAATGAAGGAATTTGAATTAAAATAGCTGACATATAGGAAAAAAAAATCCTCCAAAAACACTGCAGCACTTGTGCAATGTGGTATGCTGAGTACCAGACAAAGGCAATTATATTCTTCTTAAAAAAAGCGATGTATTCCTACAGAAATGTATGAAAAGTCTTGTTAGCATTAGAAGTTGTAAGAACCTAAATTGCAAAGAATTTCTTATTCTGACAATAAGCATTTCAAAAAGTTTCATCCAAATATTCAGCATTTATTTCATTCTGAATAAAAATAAATAAAAATCTAACCATTTGACCAGGAGCTAGGACTGGAAAAAATGGATTGTCAGCTGAAAAGCTTGTGGGCAAAAAGTGTAATTATGAGAAGGCAAAACAGGAGGAAATTCGGCCTTAATTTGAGCACGAACAATAAGCTGGCAAAGATGCTTTTATTGTTTGCCTAACTGGTCTTTTATATTACAAAATCTTCTTTTTTACACTTAGGGCTACATCCTAAGATGAAAATTAAGGAAACATTTTTGAAATTTGTTCCTTTGCATCAAATGGTTAAAAAGCAACATCACAGAGCAGTAAAAATTCCTATTATTATTATTATTACTACTATAATGTGCACTACCAATAAGAATATAGGAGAAAAAAACAGTTTTTTCCTTGCTTATACTTAGCTTAGGAACACAATGGAAGCAATAGAGCTGTGTGTCATTAACATACAGTTTCATATTACCACAGTGAAAGATAGTACATGGAAAAACAGGTCTAAGAGAGATAAAATGCAGGACTCTTCTCCATCTGTTTTTGTAATCCGATCTTACACTAGCTTCTTTTGTCCTTTACATTAATTTCAGCCATCAATATTTCCCTAGCTCATGTGAAAAGTATACAGATATGTTTCTAGTTATCCCAGTTGTAGCTGTGGGTGTATTCTGAAGATACTACCAAGCCACACTGTTCCTTGAATCCTTATGCATAGGCAGAGCAGCAATGTGATATGAACACTAACTGGCAAGAACAATAAGTGATAGGAACTGTAACGAGAGCAAATCCTGGCAGGTGCATGAGCATTTTAGAAATCTAGATCCATTCTGGCTGACTTGTAGTCTAATTTCCTAGAAACAGAAAAACAGACTATTTATCTGCCTTCCAGTCTCTCTTTTTGTTTGTCAAACCCTATTTTTTAGAAATTTTTAACATATTGGATGATTTCTATCAAATTTGACAGAAGGGTAAAAGCCTGAAGGGTAATTACATTCATGCAAGTTCTGTGGAACTCTCTGTTAGGTGGAGAAGATGAGCCCAAACTAGTGCAAGCATCAAGTCCATATGTGTACAACCATGGGATGTGTTGCCTCTGAGCAAGTGACAGATGGAGTCAGACATGGGAAGAATTCAGGGTACTATATTGGTAGAGGTCAACCAGTATGTGTAGGGGGGTGGGAAGAACTGTCCAGTAGGACTGCACAGGAAAAAAGTAGAGATATTAGGGTTATGGCCAAAGACAAAAAGTCTGGAGGGATGCAGGACACAAATCTATGCGAAACGTGGCTTCATTAGTTCTGTGGCTTAGAGTAAAGATTGCTCAACACTGTATTATTGTTCAGTTCTCATTACTATATAACAAATACTTCAGGATATATTCATAAACTGCAGGAGTGACTGCTGAGTCAAATCTGTATTAAAGATATGCATCATTTCCTCCATATAATTTCATCTCTGGTCCTAAAATACTTTGATATGATTCCAATTTCATGCTAATGTTTACAGCAATTCCATGCTGTTTTATAAAACAAAATAAAATAAAATAATGGAAAAATACGAACAAATATCTATTTTCATTTTCCTGTGTGACTATCCTAATTTCTCTCCCTACCTTTTCAGGAAAAGTTCTTCAGGAATGGTGATAACAGGCAGGTTAATTTTCTGAATGTTCAGTTCCTGCAGTCCACTTAGTTTGTCTTGCAGAGTCTGGGCATAGGGGACATCTTTTGATGCCTTCTGCAGCCAGGTGTTGGTTGCCTGCAAAGAGGAGACAAGTTTTTCAAAGTAAATAACAAGTTTTAGAACTTCCCAGTAAGTTATCTGAAAGCCATTGTAACTATCCATATACTGAGTCCTAGGCATCTGATAAAGTGACTGGCTTGATCAAAGTTGGAAATATACATCTTATTCAATCTGATGAGTGCTTTTACAAGTAGTTCCCATTTTGGCTTCAATGGGAGAGGCATGAATTCACCAGGGCTATGTGGTCAAACTGTAATATCTACTGTAAGTTGAAACATACCACGATAAACTGTGACACAATATGTCGCAGTGTCATATCTGTGTGAGCCACTTTCCGATCCAGCAGTTCGTTGGCATGCTTCTGTAAAGCTTTGGGGTAGTCTGAAAAGTCAACTGGGAAGCCAGAGGACATCTTTTGTACAGCAGCACTGGCGCCTGAATTCCACTCTAGCTCAACTTTCTCTGAATCTGAAAATAATGAATTTAAAAGAAAAGGGTAAGATTACTAATGTTCCTATTCTGTTTAGGGATACACTATAAAATAATGTAATAAGATGTTTAAATTTATAGGTTGTACATGCGGATCATGTTTTTTGCCCCTACCATATCTGAGAAGGACTTTTTCTGAAACTGAATTTCCATGACTTGTTGCAGCTGAGCTTATCTGAAGATACCCTTTGGTCGGTGAATAATTAACCAATGCTTCAGTTCTAAGTTCAGTTTGCAGGCGAGGAATAGAAATGGTGCCTCTTAACATTGCCTCTTCCATTCCAGCATATCTGTGAAAGCAAAAAGTAAATGTGAATATAGATCATTTAACTCTAATGTTTTACTTATGTTTCAGGAGCAATTTCAGCATCTAAATCTATAGTGAAGGCATAATAGGTGTTATAAAAAATAAGGTGGAATCAAACTTGTAAACTCTGTTCCAATTCAGTTAATGTTTTCAGCTTCTGCTAGTTACTTTAAGAAATCTATGGTAAATTATCATAATGCTACTGTGCAGAGACAATAATAATTCCATATTAATTCCATAATACTGAAATGGATGGAAATATGTACCTGTCTTGGTAAAGTTGTACCTGAATCAAATTCTGAACTCCTTACTCAGGCTGAATTCTCTACTAAAGCATACAGACTGTGGCCATGAATCACATAGAAACAAAACACTTGACAAAATATATTATGCCACTGGGCTTCATTTTCCTTTATTCACATCTATTTTATATCTCTGTAACTTTGTTGACTTGAGCAAACTTCTAATATTATGTTAGTGCAAATGAAAGGGTATTGAGGTCCCTGACATCTGTCCAAAGCTCCCACTGATATCAGAGGCAATTCTGCATGAACAGCAAAGACAAAGACTCCCTGGGGCACCATCAAGATCACAGAATTCCATGGAAGATTGAGGTTTATTAAAGAATGTGATCAGCTCATTTCACTATGGGCTTGTGAGGCAGACAATTTTAGAAACCCTGGCAGGCTGAACATTTTTGTTAGCTCCCCTGTAGATGTTCCCGGAAATATTCTCATCGTGAAGCGTGGGAATTTTTACAGGAAGCTCTCAGCTATTTTTGGTTTTGTCGCTTACTGAGTGCCATTAGATTTCTTCATGGGGAGATGTAATAACTTTTTTTTAGAGCCAAACATAACCAGTAAATGATAATACCTCTCTGAACAAACCTTGTCTTGTTTATATCCTTGGATTATCACACCTGCAATAACACCAGTACAATGTCATTCTTGTAGTCATGTGTGTGCAAACATGGAAGAACTAGCTCAAGGAAGCTGTAATTCTAATTATATATATACATATAGTAGGAAAGATCAGTTGGTGTATTAGATGTATTTATTTGATGTATACATGTTGGATCACAAATAAAATACTTCAAGGGTTTTTAAAGAGAGTTTGAATGGCAAGTTTATATGTCTCTCTCTATATAAGCAATTTCTCCAAAATGGGATAAAATTTCCCCAAATTTTCTTCAATAAAACCTTCGGCTATCTTATTCAAAGGTATCTGTAAAAGTCTAAGTGGCTTTCTTAGTTACCTTATCTGGCCAGTAAGAGTAACTTCAGAAATCTTCTTGTTGTTAAAGTCTAAAATGAAAGTATATGCTTTCTTCCCAGAAATGGATTCATCAGTAATTCTGAAGTTTGTACCAAAGTCAACATCAATATCTGGAATGTGGACATCACTGGTCAAAATCTTTCTGTCTCTGTTGTACCTGAAGGTCAATGTGGCCTCATGTTGCTTTACACCTAGAAAATATAATGTACTTTGGTTATTCGCAACTATGGAATCTGTTTGGACTTTTCTTAAAAGCATAAAAGAATAAAAAAGTATCAACTGGAAATGATACCACCCTGAAGATCTAACATAGCTTTTGATGAGTCTGAATCAGAAACTGGGTCATCTTTTTTCTCCTCATCTTCTAAACCCATCATGGGCTAATCCACTAATCCCGTCACTACTTTTGTTATGTGAACTTGCCATCCCACAGATTCTTCCTTTGAAAAATTTGCTGTTTATGTAGTTGTTCTCAATTTGTATGCTTTACTTCCGTATTTCATCAGAAATGGTATTTTTCTTTTGCTTATATAGAACCCGTCGACTTCTCTTCCTTCCTTCCATTCTCCAACATCAAACTTTTATTTATATCATGGGGAAGCATTTTTGGGATAAAATAATCAGCCTCTGATCATGAAAATCTTGCATGAAAATCTTGATTGTACATATGAAATGAAATGCGAGTTAAAGTGTTGGCTTGTTTAGGTGTGAAAATGGTATTCTATTTTATACTGTAAAGAATTCTATTATGATTTATTCCTATAAATCTTTTTCCCATTAAATGACACGGTTCAAAACTCAGCTAAACCATATGTCTTTTTCAGACTCTTACCTTCTGCCTGGACAGCAAATTTTAAGGTGTCTATCAGGTCATTTCCCTCTCTCTGCAGGTCATAGTTTGCACTTGCAGAGTATTCCTTCACTTCACCTGTGGACACTATTTCAACTTCAAATCTAAAGAAGAAGTAAACATACATCTTGTAAATAACTATTTTGTCCATGATCAGAAACAGGAGCAGTCATACAGTTTTCAATAGCTCTCTTTCTGAGCTGCTCCTGGTAGTTTGTTTTTAAAGTTTTTAAAGGTAATCTTTATGTGAGAGGGTAGTGTAGATACTGAGCCCTCAGAAGGAAGGTTAGTTAACACAAAATAAACATAGTTAAAGCTGATATGACTTACCTGGATTCTCCAGTCAAGGGATAATATGGAGCTGCCTCTGTGGCACTGGCATTAGAGTACAATAATTTGGTGCAGTAATTTAGACCAGCAATGAAAGGCTTGCAAGATGTCCAGGTTTCTCGATTCTCGATCAGAGGTGGAATCTCTTCAGTTTTGGCTGGAGACACCAAATGTAGTGTATTGCTGGAACAGAAAAGTGAGCCATTTACTCCCAGGACAGGTGTTCAGACATTGTCCTGCTAATGAGGTTACTTTCCAAATAAAAATCACTTATTAAGGTAAGGGCTTAATGAAATAACATTTAGCAGTTAAATGATCACAAGTTTTATTAGTATAATAATTATTATTGATAATTATAATTTTGTGTATTAAGCCATTTACCCTCTCTAAAATTAATGTAAGTAGTTCATTTAAATTAACTCTAAAAATAGGTATTGCTATTACAATAATTTTATGTGAAAGAACACAAATTAATAGAAATTGTAAGAGTCTTGTTGAAAATCTCAGAAAATACTGACAAATTAAAGAATCTAAGCCTTGACTCTCAGTCACTACTTATCTGGGCTATTTGCTTTCCTTACAAAAGAAGTTATCCCGGTTTTACAATGTCTGGGATTTTTCTGGACTGAAAATTTTTCCATGCCTGCCCTTGCCTCTCAATTCCATCACAATAAAAACCAAGAAGAGAAGGGAAGAACACAGCCTTGAAAGTTCTCATTCAGTTCTCATTACCTGATACTGAGAAGCTTTGTGGGAGTCTTCGGAGCAGGAATGCTGAATTTCAGATGTCCAGCTTTCATACTAACGTGTGCTTCAATTCCAGACTCATGGAATATATTAGAATTCATCTCCACACCACTTCTCGCAAATTCAGGCATGTTTATTCCCAGGTGTGTTACAAACTCAATTGCTACTGAAGGTTTAGCAATGAGTTCTGCTTGCATCTATTTAATAAAAACAAAACCCTATATTTATTCGCCCAATACACTTCTTACTAGTTTTATAAAACAAATGTAATATTCTTGATAAATTGGAGGTAGGTTTTATATAATTGATTTTGCTATTCAAAAAATTTGATTGCCAAGTGACATAAGCAGAGGGACCACATAAGTGGTAACAGTAATGTTACAAATACAGCAAGGTGATAACACCAAGGAACCTTACCTACTTTAATGTAAAAATACTCATGCTTCAGAAAGATTTTGTGCATGGAGTTACTTGCATCTATTTTTAAATCTGAAGACAAGAGCCAGTTTTCCATTGTAAAAAAAAAAAAGCAATTTTCAAAAACAATGAGTAAACTATTTGACAAAAAAGAAATGAATCCAAGATTTGAATTTCTTTAAACAGAAAGCAGCTTATTTTCAAGCTTTTGGTTTGGCCATTACAGAAAGAAGGGACAGAATTCAAAATTCTGGAAAAGACTCCCAAGGTAACTAAAAGGCAACCAGTGCTAAATTTGAGGACATATTTTTTTGTTTTTACTTAAATAGTGTATATCGTGGAAAATTAAAAGTTTAGGTACTGAAACTATTGAGAAATTTATATAAAATATTGACTAGAGAAAAATAGTTATTAAAACTGGAAAAAAGAATGGAAATATTGAGTTTAATTTTTTTTATTTTAACCGGATAATTAATTTTGTGTCATACATTCTTTACTTGTTACAATTTTAAAATGTTTCCTATCAGATTAAAAAATATTTCATTTAACTCAATTTTCAATATTTCTTTTAACTAAAAATAAAAATTTTCACTTTGAATTGGCCACATCAAAATTTTTTATTAACTGTTTGTTTTGAACAGCAAATTCACATGACATTGCTTTTGTACTATTCTCATTTGAGAGCCGGAAGAAATAAACAGAGATTAAAAGGATTATTTTTGAAAAGTTGATTAAAATACTTTTAATTCATAAATTTTATTATGACTCATACTTAATTTACTATATGTATTACTTCTTACTTTAATGTAAATGTCATTCACAAATTATCTGGAGACCTCTAATAAGTAAGTTGTTTTTATCATTTCAAGAGTATTTTGTAGTCTTTAAAATTCTTCTGGTGTTTCAGTTTTAACCCTAAATGAGATTGTAGATTATTAGGAGGAGACAAAATAAAGACAGTTGTCTTAACTTACACTTTTTTGATGAAGCTTCACAGCTACTTTGGCCCCAGGTGTCGCTATTCCAGACACGGCAAACTTCAGTTGTAAACCTGCTCCAGTTGGAAGCTCAAACTCATTGTCCATGAACATGTAGTGGACAAATAAATCCCTGTCAACACCTTTTGAGATGGCTTGTGCAATCTGTGAATCAAACAAGGAAATGAACACTAACAAATCTACACTTTGGAATATGTACATTTCATACTTTAAAAATTGATCATGGAATGACTGTAACTGTATAATCAAAAAATTAATTTCATATAGAGTACAGAAACTAATTTCTACAGTTTCCTTGCTTTAAAAAATGTACTAAAGACTGTTTATCAAACAGCTTTAAATGAATACTAGCTTTTATCACCTGCCTTGATACACACGGATCATCTACCTTGACATACACATACAAAGGTAAATTGGTTGAGATAACATGTAGCATTCTGGCTTCCCCAAATTCAATGGCAAAGCATTTTTTTACTTCAATGAAATAAGGGTTTTACCAAATATTCCTAAACTGTACTACATGTTCCTTTCTTTTAAACATGACAAATTATTGCTCAATATTAATATACATTTTTAATAATGAGACATTTACTAGTATAACATAATGGCCAACAATAGGATTTTGGGCATTTTTCCAGTAGATATCTCAATCATACAATAAGATCTGAACCTTCCCTTTTTCCTTCCCATCACCTATCTTCCAGGAGGACCACACTTGGTTATTCAGGAGTCCTCATAGGTTTCTCAGAGTCCTTCAGACTAATCTAGATATTTTATTTTAAATAACTTTATTTTCACGCTGGTACCAAATATTCATTCTTTACATCATAGATAAACACAACCTAAATCTTAAAAAAATCTTGTAAAAAATCCCCAAATTAATAATACACATTGGTGCATCAGAAACGTACCATTTCGGGAAGAGTCTGAAGAGTTTTAATGCTCTTTAAAATCATACTTCCCAGCAATTTGAAATCATTCAGTTTCATGTACCCAAGTTCTTCTCCCAGGATTCTCAGATATGCTTTTCCTTCAGGAGCTTCCTTGTTGACCAATTCTTTTATCAGTTTTTCAAGGTTAAGCATTATTCCTTTCATGAGATCCTGAAGATTCAGTCAGAAAGTAGTAAAATGTCAGATAATCTGCACATGCACTTCTTACAGATTTGTCTCCAGACAAAGGCCCCTCCCACACACAATTAAGAAAAAAAAACATTATTAAATAGCATTAAGGATTTCTATTTTATCTTACCAGATGAGGAGAAGGCTTATATACAATGAAGAGGGAAGTGCTGTAATTATTGTGTAAAGATAGGAATGCTGTGCTGCGCAGAGAATGTTTTCAAGCTGTACCTGATCCTGCTTGTCATCCTGGGAGTAACCGAAGTAGTCAAAAAGCGCCTTGGAAACCTGCTTTGGCACTCTGCCGTCAACCCAGTACAAGGCCTTGCTCGCGGTGTCTGGGAAAAATCCCTTCTCTCCAAACAAAGCTTCCAGTGTTGGTTCAAACCCCTTTCCATCCAAGCCAAGCTGAAATGAACAGGACAATGCAATAACTGAGACAACTTCCCCACTTTGGAGTTTTGCAACAAACAGACTTCCTGGGGAACAAACAAAGCATTTAAAGTGTATCCCACGAGTCTATGATTCTTAAGGGAAGATACAGAATAATAGGTCTTATGGTTAGTTTTATCTCTGTGGTGAGGTCCCCCAAAAAACCTACACATAGGCTGTATCTCGCTTAAGATCTACTATGACTACTTCAGTGTGCCAGCAATGATTCATTAGCATGAAGTCAATTTGTTACAGATGGGTTCATTTCACCCTAAGCTGAGGCCTTTAATAACTCCAACAGGGTCGTCCATCCAGTCAGTGGCAAATGACATCACAAAACGGATGGCTTGCTCTAAAGCCCACTGAGATCAAATGAAAGTCCCCTTGTAAGCATAGTGACCTTTAGATTTCTCCCAAAGCTTGTAAAAACAATACATTATTCAGAGAAAGTTGTTATAAGCAAACAAAAATGAGAAAGAAAACAGATGAATACTAGCAAATGGTTTTGATAATTGTTGTACCTCAAAGATATCGCTTGGGCCAAATCCATAGACATTCAGGGTGGTTTTCAGCATAGTCTCTTTAGGAACATAGCTGTTCGGATCAAATACCACATTTCCCTCTACTTTGGCAGAGGCGGGATCAACTCCAGGTACAGAAACTCTTTTAGAAATCTGATAATTTTGTGAAAATTTTCTGAAATCTTTGGCTGTTGGAACCTGGTTTCCTTTCAGAGCTTCTTCAACTCGGCTTTTTAGACTAGGAAAGAGGATAGTAATACAAATATGATCAGTATAGATTCCAGAAACACATTTAGTCTTAGTTGGGGGATATCTTGTGTCACTTGCAGACATTCATACAACTGAGGTGACTGTAAATGGCTATCTCCCTGCACATAGTAACAGTAAAAATAAGATTTAAGGGAAAGACTGTAAGCTGGCTCTGCTCTGACAAAGCCATAGATTTACTCAGCTCATGCGCTTGCTCAAACAAAGAAACAAACAAGCAAACAAAAAAAACAAGCGCTGCTAAATAACTACCACTGCAATTACGGTCAGAACTTTGTTCTTCCTAGGAGATCAGTATATAACTAAATTTTACTTACTCTTCAATGCCTACTTCTTCAGAGTCTAGGATGTTGGCAATGTGTGAGGCAACAAAGCTTTTCACTTGCTCGTTCTTCTCCTTTGTGAGGACTCTCAAAATCTTTGTGAGATCACTTGGGGAAGGATTTTTCATCAGTATGAGATATGCAGCTAGACGTTTATCTGTAGGTGCATCTCCTTCTTGGAAGGCTTTCAGAAGTGCTGAACGATCCTGTATAAATAGAGAAAGGTTTGCACTGATAAACTGGCTAGTAGATGATACTGTTAAACTCTTTTGGGAATATATAAGGTGAAACAATTTCCAGGATGTAATTTCTTCAGGACCGTGTAACTATTTCTATACCTTATTTCTATAACTGACCAAAAATGTTTCACCGAAGCTATTTTGATAAAGTTTCTTGTGACAGAAAATGTCATAGAAATTATGGTTTTGATAAAACTGATTTTCTTATCCTGTATCTGCCAGGTTACTTTTTTGTTTAGAATACTGAGTTTTGATTGTTGGGAATCAGAATTGTTCTGGTTCGCAGACAGATTCTCGGATTTTGGAAAAAAGATCATTCGGTTTAGGAAAAGAAGGTGATCAAAATCTTCTGCTGCAGTAAAATTAAACATAGTATGAAAATAAATAATAATAAAAAAATTAAATTGAATCTGAGGATGTGAGCTCCAGGTGTTTCAAAGCTCCCAAACTCGTTAAGCCTTGTCTGGAAACAAGAGCATGTTGTAGATACTGAAACTGTTTCACTATACTAAGCTGAAGTGATCTGTATAATGGCATCCATTCTGTAGGAGGTGCTTTAATGTAAACATAAATCTAACCAGTACTATTAATAAAAATGACATCAAAATGCCAGTATAAAATAGGGACCTGATATTTTCTTAGTTAATTCCATTTAAATCTGGAGCAATTCATCAGTTAAAATCACCTTTAAATAAGCAGAACTCTGTGTAAGACACTCTAACAGGAACAGATCCAAACTTCCCATTTAAACTGAGACTATCTATACAAAGCAACTGCATCTCAAAGGAGCAACACCACTAAGTCACAAGTCTAGAGAACTTCTCAGATATGTGGATGGAAATTAAACTAACTAAAGGAATTCTAAAAAAGCTGGAGATGGCTAAAAGGGAGATAGCAAAACTATGAAATAATAGGAATGTTTTTGCATATTCAATAAGTTTTGTGAACAGTCAAGGTGAACTGAAGACAGTTTATGCTGGTTCTTGTGACCCAGTTTACCTCTTCAGTAATAGTCATTTTCCTGAATGCCTGGATGGCTGCTTTCTGAACTGAGAGTGATGCAGCTTCACTTCTGATGCATGTCTTAAGGAAAGATTTCAGGTTGGGTTTAGCTTTCTCCATTACTGCACCCATGTTTCCAATAGCCTGTCAGTGACGGAAACACAGAAAGATGTTAAACATTTATTCTCCACCAAGAGAAGTGCAGTAATATATGCACTACAATTTAAAATTGCATAGGAAAGAAGAAAATAAAAATACCCGAAGTGTGAGGTATGTGAGTTCATCTTCCCCAGAGCAATCAGTGCCCAGCAGTGATACCATGAAGTCTGCAACATCTGTTATTTCCTCTGTCACAATCATCTTCTCATTGTAGAACCTAAACAGAGAAACACATTAGAAACAAAAGCAGAAAATGGGAAATGTCTATTTATTTTTTATTCCCAAAGAGCAAATGCATGACAATAACAAAAAAAAATCTAAAAAAGTGACTACTCTTAGCATTTACTCTAAGCATTGTATCGTTTCCTTGAGGTTATTTTGTACAATTACACTCTATCATTACTTACTTAGTAACAGAATGACTCAAGCCGTAGAAAGAAGCTCTACTTGGCTGATACTGGGCCATGTTAAGAATTTCCCGTATTCTTTTCGGTGTTGGAGAAGGCAATAGTCCCAGGGTATATGTGACCAGATCTACCACAAGTGGATTCACGTTTCCAGTTCTCAGTATTTGAAGGACTGCACCATAGCACTCTGGAGTCCCGCACTGAGTGAGGGCCTGAACTGTGATGGAACTGAAAGGAAAAGAGATTACTTTGATTAATTAATTCCCTCTTTGCAGTTATCACCGTATGCTGCATGTTTGAAATAAACATTTGACAGGTTTATTAAGTTGTTTTAATGTAAATGACATATGCCTATGTGTGACTGGAAGCAAATCACACAGTAGCTTATCAAAAAGAAGCTGCTTAGTTTTACAAGTTATGGTAGTAACACAATTAGCTGTGAACAACAAGAAAGTATTAACAATACTATCATTACACAGACATATCTTTTTTTTTCTCCACAACAGACTTTCCCAGAACTTTAAGTATTATAGTATAATATACTGAACCAAACTGAAGCTCTGGTGTGTCTACAGACTGAGGACATAAAGTATGTGTAAATTGACTGAAGTCCAGCCAGGGCGGAAGAGTAGAGGTGTGGACTGGAGGGCACGGTCAGACCAAAGAATTGTGCCCTTCCATGTCTCCAAAAATCTCACTTTCAAAACTGTGCTCTTTGCTATAAGTCAGACTTGGGAGTTTGGAATTACAGTCATTGTCCTTGAGAATGAAAGATATTTTGCCATGATAACATATCCACAGGATCGTGCCTGGTATACACAGTTGGGATGGCTGTGGGGAGAAAAACCCTGTAGGGGGCTGTTACACTCAGTTCAGCTTCTCCAATAAGTTTGGAAGATTTGATGAGGGAATAATCAAAACAATATTAGTTCTTCATAGAAGGCTAGAACTTTCAGATCTATTTGAGTTCTTATGCTGTTGTCATATATTTAATGTTAAATTAATTCCAATTAACTGAGCATTTCTGGCGGAAAAATGTGAAATCCACAGGTTTTACTCTCTCTTCCTTATTTCTCTCTCTAGATAGCTCTGATGATACTTATCTTTCTGAAAGACACTCTCTACATCTAATTAACCTCTAATTTAAAACCATTTGCAGCAAATCATCAACATTAGAATGGATTTGCTATGGCATTGACATGCGGTGTACTTGCACAATGAACTGTTGTAACATACCTTGAAGTTTCCATCATCTTTGGTACAAGAGAGCCAAGAGTGGTGTTATGTAAACTTCTAAGTCCAGAAACAAATTTGTAAAAGAGCCTTGCTCTCTGCTGGTTCTGCTGGGAGGCTGTAAGTTTCTGCAGTTCCTGAAGGATTTTCAGAACAGAATCCCCCTGCCTAGGAAATTTGGCATCTGTACTTTCCAGTGCAAGTCCCTTCTCTTCCAGTTCATCTAGCAATTAAAAAAAATATTGCATTCTTTATAACATTATCAAGGACCTATGTTAATTCTTACCTTCTGTCATACATTCAGTATAAATATAAAATCTGTAGGTTGTTTTATATGAAAATTGTTGAAGTTTAACAGCTGAACAGTTTCTAAAAATAATGGAATGGAATTTAAATGTAAATGTTCCAAAAAATTAATAATAATGCCTATTTGCATAAAATAAAGATGATTCCTTACTGCCTTTTATATTAGCACAGTTTGCTTTTTCAACTTTTAATGAATATATCTTAGGAGAAATATATTATGACTAGGAATAACAACTGCATCTCAAATTATCGTGGTTTAGGATGAAATGTATAGTATCGTGGGCTGTTTACATTTGGCAGCTGAAGCTAAAAGTTGCATAAGAATTTATGGTTAGCTAAAATGGGATCGTGAAACTCATTTCCAATGAGATTAAAATTATTCTCCAAGTAAATTATAACTTTTTAATTATAATGAATAATTTCTAAGTTAAAATGAAAAGACAAAGATTATTTAAAATTACAGAGTGATTTTAAACTTTTCAGGCTTTTCCATTTTATATGCCAATCTCTTTCCTGACTAAATTGATCAAATTTCATTAAAAATTATGAAATTTTTTTTGTCCCATCAACTGCATCATTAATGAATTCACTGTTTTAAAAAAAAGTTGTCCCTGTATTTATATTTTGTCCCTGTATTTGCATTATTGAGAATTTCAGCCATACCTCCATCAAAATTTCTGTTATTGATCTTCGGGGTATCTTCAAGCTTCAGTGTCTGGTTGACCTCTGTCATCACACCATAGCGATTTCTGGCAAACAAAGAAAAATTTAGTGCTTTAGTTGAGTTTAAGTACCTTTGAGGCGTCTTGCCATGCCTTCTGCCTCCTTGAGAACAAAATGTATATTTAGGGATGAAGTCAGGGCAGAATGTGATACATCACCATTCAAAATTAATGTTTATAAAGAAAGGGTATCAATAAATAGCAAGCAACCTACTTGTATGAGGAAGGCAGAAACAAGTGTTTTTCACTGCAGACAGCATCCCTTATATGCCTTTTCTTTGCATCAATATTGTAATGACAGAATTGAGTGCTTCTTAGAAGGGTAGATAATGGGATGTTCTGTAAAATAAATAGTTTGGCAGTCATTTTACTGAATGGTATAGGAAACAAACATAGCTTTAAAGGCTGCCACAGTTTTCCTGTAATATTAACAGTTACAGCGTATTGGAAACAAAGGTGCATAACTGGAATCATTCTCACACAAAGACAAAATTGTGCCAGCATCAATCTTCAGTCTTAAATCTCTTCACAGGCAAAAAATCCCACTGAAATTTTCCCTCAGGCCTTACTGAGGTGTTTAGCTTAGTAGTTAATTCATGACTGATCCCCTGCTGCCTACAACAAAGGACTCCTTCATAGAAACCAGTCTGTAATTTTTAGAGTAGTTCAGGCTCCTCATAACAGCTGATGCTCTTTTTAATTTCACTCTTATTATACATACTTTAAAGATTTCTACAACAAGCTGTAAAGGTGGCAGAAATTATAAAATGTAGGGTTTTAGCATGATATGAAATCCCAATTTTTTTTATGGAAAACACTCAAAAGTACAGATGCCATGATACCAGGAAGAAATTTGCCAATATTCATGCAAGCCATTTAGAACCCTCTCCTCCTGCACCTCACATACACATGAGGGTTTTGGTGATGTTTTACATGAAATAGGAATGTTGAAAATTTTGACCCACAAAATTAAAAATGTTGATATGATCTGATAGGTTATCATGCAACCAATAGTACCCACTCCATCTATGAAAAGGTCTCTTTTAAAAATTCATGAGAAGAACATGAAAGAAGGTAATTACACTCTTTCTCTGCATCTCTTTTTCTCTATTAACTGCCAACAAAACCACAATCTGATCTATCGCAAGGGTGCAGAAAATTAATTTAAGCTTTTAGAAGATAAATACAAAATTTAGTGGTTATAGTAGTTGTTTAAGTGATGTAGTGAAAAATGTTATATGATAGAATTTTTAATGGTATACTTACTAGTCCCTTTACAATGGCAATAGGGCTGACATAATCTCTGATGGGACTGAAGTTGTCACAGGCTTTCAGGTCCCTGTTAATTGAAATATCTTCTGCCACATTTCCTTTTCTAGATTTGAATTCAACTTCACTGTCACACTTCCCATATACAGTATCCTGGAAAGAAGAAATAAGTCAGTGTCTCTGTTCATGCTCTCACACATTTTCTGATCTAGCAGAAAGGCACCCTTTCTCATCTGAATTTCCAGGTCTTTTGAAAACTATGTTCACGAGTAACTCTACTAGGTGAGGTTTCTTCTATTTGTTAAGGAAATAAGGTGAATGCTTTTCAAAATACCTACCATGGAAATTGTTTTTACGTTTTCTACTGTTTCTGTTGGCACAAGTAGAGCTGAGATGATCCCTCTCTTGAGATTCAGTACATTCAGAGGTTCATCCTTCTCTGGATACAGCTTGACTTTTGTTCCATCCTGCATGCTGAATTTTAGCTCATGTCTGTCCAAAAAAATCCCCAATGTTAGTATGAAATCATGTTAAAGCCACCCAGTGAAGAACACATTATCAATAAACTGCTGGGCTATAGCATCATGTTTATCTTGGTCTATCATTATTTACTATTCGCTGTTGTTCCTATTACAGAGTATTACTATTAAAGCAGCAAAATTCTAACCAAGGACATTCTGATATCACCAGACTACGTCATCTAAGGACAAGCAAATATCAAGAGCAATGGCTGGAAGTTGGAATTGCACAAATTCAGAGAGGAGATAAGTAAATTTTTAGAAAGAGGTAATTATTAACTACTGCAATAGGCTACAAAATGATGGGAAGGATTCTCTACTAGTTGTAGTCTTTAAATAAAACCTTGATTGCTTTCTGAAAAACATATTTTAACACTGTCTCAAGCGGTTTTGAGATCTATGGCTTGTGAAACAAGATGGAGTGGATACTGAGGCACTGAACCAAGCATGACGGTGCATGATTAAAACATGCACTGACAAGCAGTGGAGACTACTTGGGTGGAGGAAGTAGTAGCAACAACTTACAAAAGCAGATAAGTAAGGAAAAGATAAGTTGCATAGGTCATTAAAGATCATGATAGGAAACCTGGACTTCAGTCTCAAATGCCCTTCTATTGCACAGTCTTAGTACCGTGTCAGCAAAGGAAAATTATCTTAAAATGGCTGCAGATAGCCTTTTGAGAATTTGCTTACAAGAAGGAACATTCCACTTGCAATGATCTTTTAGGGGACTACCCAACATTTTCCTGATATAGACGATATAAATGACAAAGATGTGCCAGGTGAAAATTCTGGATAGAAAAAACCCTTCCCTCCTAGCAACTGAGAACTGTGCCAAGTTAGCCCCAAATTATATCAAGGAGAGTTTTACTGTGGAACCAGCTGATAAATCTATCACGTTATCTTGAAATGTGTTCTATGCCTGAAAAAACAGTCAGGGTGGACTGTAACACTGCAGCCTGTTCCATGTTAAGGCTAAAAGTATTGATGATAATTGATATTGCTTACTTGGACATGGCATTTGCAAAGTCTTCAGAGTTCTTTGACTTTTTCAGCATGGCCCTTCCCTCAGTGTCAACACCAAAAGTCTCCCTCAGGGAGCAATGCATTGTCCTCAGGATGAAGTGGCACAGCTGTGGTACCTCCAGTTCAACCTGAAAACACAAATATGATGTGTTTATCCTTTTTTCATTATCATGCTTCCAGGATCATCCAGTTACAGTTTTGAAAATATGGTATTCCTTGGGTTTTGTAAAGTGTCAGAATCACCCTGCTAGCAGCTGTTGGGAAACATTCCAAAGTACTCTAAATAGCTTAGGGGAACGAGGGAGAAGATATGAAAGCAGGTATTTGCTTGGCTAATGGCGTGGAGTATACTACGTACATGGTAAACAAGCAACTTAGGTTCTGAAAAATTATAGTACTAGAAGAACTGTATGAAAACTTGAGTCATTACACTGATCGATGTTTAGACTCTGTCAGAACAGCGTGTGCTAAATAAAAAATATTTTCCCCAGTTACTCCATTTCAGAAAATAATTGATGGGAAAGTCTTGGGCAAGATGGAGGGACATTGGGTAGTTTAAAGGCCTATGGGACCTTTTACTCCCACGGCCCTGATCCTGGCTTGACTGTTACAGGCTATCAAGCAGTCTTCATGGCATCAATGAACTGTTTTAGGTCAACTTCTAGAGTTGTTTGATGGACATTGGTAGACTCAGCCTGGGAGCTAAGGAAAACTGAACTACCAGGTGTTCCCCCTCTGTTGTATAAAAGTACAGCCAGATCAGGATTGAAATGCACTGGCACAGTGGTATGAAGGATTTCTGCCATCCTCAGAGCCTTCTGTCCAGGACAGGGAGGGCTTAGTCTTCAGGGCTCTCAACATGAGCCTTTCAAAAGAATGATCTTGTCTGGGAAAACATTGAAGGATGCTCCCCAGCTGCCAGCTCCCATGTTATTCAGTATCCAGTCACAATCAACTGTATTTACTCCTCTTTCCCTACCTTGCAAGTGATCTTTGAACCACTTCGAGAATCTGCTGTTCCTGTGATCCCATTCGATGTTTCTGCTTCATATAAGTAAACATATTTTCTGAGGTGTTTAAATCTGGTTGCATCTTCTGCAATTGGAAAAACAAGAGTATTTTTATGACTTCGGTAGGATATGCGTACGCCGATCCTTACAATACACACTTAGTGTTGTGTAACTAAAATGAATGCCACATATAAAGGAAGCATGAGGACCATCCCACTATTTCCTTTTACAGAATAGCTTTCAGACAAAGAAGTAATGCCTTCATGTCAGCTGGACACTTTCTGAAGCATAAGACAAAACTTTTGGGGCCCACTGCTCTGTTTGATGAGATCTGACACCATGACCCCATCTGGCCTTCAAACCATGCCCCGTTAACGTTAATGACAAAAACAGGAGAAAGCTTAAGATGTGGAACTGTTTTAAAAATTACCCTTTTGCTTCTAAATTAAACCAATCAAGTGGTAGCTTTCAAATTGGTAATAAAATGATTCATTTCATCTGAGATTTTTCCATCAAAATTCAAATGCAAGAAGCTGCTTTATCTAAGTCACATGATTGAGACTGAAAGCAAATAAACACAGAAAGAGACAGAACACCAAAACTAGCATTCCTCAATACCATTCCACCTGAATCCATGGAGTATCTTTCAGCCTCAGACCCTTCTGAAACATGATCTGCTCTAATTCACTTATTAGATCATCAAATTTTACTAGAGTAGACTCTTTTTAATGGAGATAAACTTTAGTTATATGAAAAGCATCCAGAACAAGGCAAAACCACTAAGTTATGAGTAAGATTAAGACAGGAGGAAGAATTTCTGGAGATGTTTGTCTTTTTATCAAAAAAACCTAAAAAAACCCCTGAAACCTAATGGACTTCCTCAAAGGGATGAATTTCACCTACGTTTAAACTGCTCTTGTTGCTTTCAGAGGCAATTAATCTGTAATTTCAAACCCTAAAACCAGGAATGAATGTGGTAATAGAGACATAAAGAAAAAAAATATTTTGTCTCAGTGTCATATACAGGGATATGAGCTCTTCTTTTGGTGTCTGGAATGCATAACGTAGGCCAAACAATGTCCTCAATTACAATTCACTCCCATCATAACTGCAGGCATCATTTTAAACTAAAAATACAATTATTAGGCACTTTAAGTGACTGTGTTAGAGTAGTTACTGTTAGTGACTATGTTAGAGAAGTTACTGCTCCCTCTGTTTAGACTGAACAACTCAGTGGGATTGTGAGGTGGTTGTGATGCTGTGTGAAAAGCAATTTCCTAAATTGCTCCCCTATGGTTATTTGTGACTGTCTGAACGTATTAGAATCCTGATCTACTTTTATAGGGAAAAAAAAAAGGTAAAGTCATCCTGGTGTAAACCCAGATGTCTATCATCAAATCTGTATGATTTTGCCTGCCTATATCTGCCATGAATGTAGCTTACTTTTCCTCTTTTATAAAATATTTGTCATGTCAGAAGCCAATGGCAATGTTATCTTACCCTTTATGTCACAGAATTGCATACTTAGAGAGAAGAGTAGAATAGTACTATATACCTCGTATTTCCCTCTTGGACTATCACTTTTATAAGCTTTACATACTTCAATGGTGTTTTAACTGAGATAAATTTCATGTAATTGCTAAACAGAATTAATATAATTAATAATAGCTATCATACAATAATCAGCATCTTAAAAACTTAATTAAATTATCTAATTAACCTTAAAATTAACTGCTATAAAAAAATTCAACACTATGCCTGTCACTTTTGGCTATCCTGGACTATAACATTGCCTAACTGTACATTCTCAGAAATTTTCGCAACACCAGTATCTACTATGCTAAAGCCAAAAGGCTAATTATTGCTTCATTTCCTGATTTTAAACAGAAATAAACAGACAAGGAATAGGGAAATGATAAGATTAGAAATGCAAATTCCAAATAATTTATTGTATCAAAAATACACGAGAAATGAAGCTCAGAAGTCATTGAATTGGTTCAGGCAGCTGAAATAAACCCAATTGCCTGGAGATGGTGCTAAAGCATCCGACATGGGGGAAAAAAAAAAAACCTGAAGATCCAAAGGGACAAAGAACAAAACAACTCATTTGGTACTTTGACCCTATGGTGGAACATTATGTATCTAACCAAGCAGTCAGGGCCAGTCTGAGTTCATTATAAAGATAGGGCATAAAGTCAGCATTTCCTGAGTCTCGACTTGTTTAAAGAAATTGCTGTCCTTGCTGACAGAGTTGATGATTTATTCTACAGGTATTTAGCTAGATATGCAAGTGCAATTCTCTGGGTTTAGCAGTCACTGTGAAGGGTAAATGAGAACCCAGATTCAGCCCACAGTAAAGTGAAATGTACATAACCTCACTGCTAAAGCTTCACATCTGATAAACAGGGATTTCTAGATTAAGGACTTCGCACCTGACAATTTAGAAATCAACAAAACAATGGAAAGTAGTTTCTTAATGGGAGCTTTTCAAAAGTTTAGAAACTCATCCTCAGCTTGTCTGATCTTAGGAAACTTTTGAAAGTCTTTGAGCCAAGCCTTATGGATAATTAAATACCTAAGATAAACAGCAATAAAGACTTCAGAATGTTGCCATCACTTTTGTTTCAGTTATTTCAAAGGAAGAGATTTATGGAACAGGAAAAGTCAGGCTTTGAAAGATGTATTCAGTTAACATAGCGACATAAGATAACAAAAGCAAATGCAAGAAATCAATTACTTGAACATCCTGGATTTCCACTTTCAGGCGTTTCTTCTTCTGTAAAGAATAAAAACAAGAATTAAAAGCTGGAAAAAGCAGTTTCTAGTATAAAACAAGGGCTATGGTAATATAAATGGAAGTACCACATTTTCATTGTAAGACCTTTTTTAATTCATACCAACTTTTGATGTAGTTTGGCACACTGATGTAAATAACAAAGCTACTAACATTGACAGTACAGAGTCACGTCTAAAAAAGAGTTACAGCAGTTGCCTTGATATTGGGAACTAAGACCTCAGAACTGGATCTTTAGGTCACTGAATTAAACAACTTTTCTTTAAACTGAGAAGGATCAGCTTCTAGGTTAACGAGTATTTTTAAAAGCCCCATGTTATGTGAAGTAGTTTATAAATGATGGGAACAAATTTAGAGATAGACAGATGAAATGTCCCATATAACAAGGTTTACTTCAAAATTTTAGTCTATTTGAGCACACAAAAATACTGCATAATGGATGAATGGCTATATTTTGCTTGTTGTACATTTAAAAAAGGACAACTTTGACAATTAATACTACAACTGTCTGCTATTAAATCTTTTCTGAATATTGAGAATTCATTCTTTGGAGGAAAAGAACACTGATTGGAAGCCTATTCAAGTTAAGTAGAATCATTTGCTCCAATCTGTCTTAGGTATGTCCCACATGACTCTATTTAAAATAAAATAAAATATAATCTAGTAAATTTGCTGCATTCATTTGATGCTATGTCATTCTTTGGGATATCACACATAAATGCCAGCACTTTTCACAATATTCTCTGCAGACTTTCCAAGTTTTCATTCTGGGAATTCTGAGGTTGACCACTGTATAGAAATACGTTGTAATACTAGTTACAGTAATAGCAATAGCAACAGTAATACTACTATTACTATTACAAGAGTAATAACATTAATAATAACCATTAGAAACAAGTGCATCCTTTAAAATTGTATAACATCAGTCAACAACAAAATGGTAGTTCAACAAAGGTGTATCAATGATGAATTTGATCTGCGTATAAAACCAGACCTGCGTAACTGGCCCCAGACTCACTGTCCTCCTTAAGGTTCCTGAAGTCTTAACTAACACTACAGTGTCATATTCTAAAAAGCCACTTCTTGGGAAGCAAGGATAGCTCACAATCCACAGTACCATATTGATCTAGGCTGTCGTTTCTGATGTTAGGAATAAAACCTGTACTGGCCTACTTCTTTTACTACTACTACTGATGGCTATGTCCCTTTAACTCAAAATTGTATTTCAAATGTCAATATTGCCTGCCAAATACATTTTGCTTTATTGCTCTCCATCTTCATATTTTCTGCAAAATAGGTTAGCAACAGCTGGGATAAGTCTGTATGGTATCTCCAAGCTACAGTATCTCCTTGGGGGTTTAAAAGGACAGCATTACAGAAAAACAATTAGGCCAAAACAAATCATGTGAATTCCTTACAAGTTGCAAAATAAAATAAATCTGATCAAAAGACATTAGGCAACATTTGTGATTTTTCTATGTTGGGATCCTCCTATGATTGCGCAGTCCTACAAAGGGAAGAGATGACATCTTTGCCATGCTTACACTCTCTAATCCTATAAGCCGTTGCCCTGTTGATTTTCGCATTGTTTTAATGGGTTCATAAATAAAGCAGTAAAAAGCACTAATATAAAAGGCAGTACTTACGTGTGAGAACACCACTGCTGAGCAGCAGTGAGAGCAGCAAGAGCTGCACAGGGCCCATGGTGAGCCCCGAACCCTCTTGCTGCTCTTTCTTTTCCTCTGTTTTTCCTTCCCTCCCCTCTTCACCTCTTCCCTACCGCCTCAGAGGGAGAATGAGCCTTCTGACTTGGACCTCCATTTATATAGTCTGTAGCAAGCAGCTGAGGCAAACGGTTTAGAAAGCTCAGAGCAAATTGCCAAAGGTCCAAAGGTGAGAGTCCCAGATCCTCACTGCACTCCAGACAATGCTCTGCTTTGGTTGCTGGGAGTCCCTGAAGGCAGAAGACTGAGCATATACTGGAGATAAGTCAGTCTTCCAGTTCATTGTTTTTTTTCTTTAACAGAGTTTTAAAAGCGAAATCCCTCAGCTACAGACTTTGACAATGTATTCAACTAAATTTCCCACGTCTACATAGGAACGATTACAATGCATAAATTATAGCTGGAAGAAATGATCACCGCAGCGTGCTTTCAGTATAGATGTTGGGAGGTTTAAGGGTATGAGCTCTTGAGAAAATGAGAGTATTGTGCAATGTAGACATCTTCCCTTTATAGTCAGGAGAACAAAAGTTTATGAGTTTTTCCTTTGTCGTACCAAAATTTGTCATATAGCTTTCTAAAAATAATTGTACGTTTACTTGCAATATTCTGGTAAATCAGGTCATGTTCGTGTTGAAAGTAAGGTCTTTTGTTTCCTTAGATTCAATTTCTTTTGTTTGCTAATAATAGCAAAAATATGAAAGTAAGATGATAAGATTTATCTGAATGAAGAGGGTAAACTTATGAAGAAGATAAACCTAATTAAAACACAAACAAACAAAAGGACCCTTTAATGAATATGTATATTGGTAAAAAAGACTGATTTTATGTCATGAGAAATTCTAGTAGTTTGAATTCTCTCTCAAATCTATCAAAGCTAATTGCAGCAAAAAATTGACTATGGAAATAGTTAAGAACATTTTGTTCAGTAAATTTAATTTTTCTATATCTGATCAAAGTGAAATGTTTTGACATTCCCAAATCAAAATATTTCCTCTTAGCTTGTTGAATCAAAAAAATCAAATTTTGGCTTAGCTAAGCGGTAATTTCTTTTCCCTTGAAATGTTACCATGTTACCATGCATCACAGCAGCTATCTTTAAAGTCTCTTATTTCTTCATACCCTTTCTCTCTCAGACCTCATAGTTAGGTCGCATTTCCCAGGATGCACTGTGATCATGTAACTCCTAACATCAGTTCAACCAAGTTGTTCAATCAGTTCAATTCAAATGGTAAGCACTGATGTACGATAGGACATCTCCAGCAATGGAGACATCTTCCTTGCAATTAGGAGTTTGTCTGATGACATTAACAAGAGCATGACATGTCAGAGAGATTTCTTGCAGAAATTTCTGTCCTGGATTCATCAGTATTGGAGGTATCATAAAGAAAGCATTTCTTGGGTTTTTCCATTTTGGTTTCTGCCCTTCGCTTATACCAATCATACATATAATAAAACAACCAATAAGAGATTATTATTTTTTTACTTCCAAAAAGCAACACAGGTTTTAGGGTTTTGTTTACTTTTGTGTCCACAGCTGCCTCAACATGTGTTATGATATGTAACAATGATTTTGCTTTGGAGTATGATTCTATGAAAGAGACTGTACAAAAATATCGTAGTTTCATCCATAGCATTTGAGCCCTTTCTGCATTTAAACATCAACAGGTTTTGACTATCACTTAAAATCTATTTATTTGTTCACTTTAGCACTGCAGATAAATAGAGCTCTTGAGAGATTTGTTAGCTATTTCCCTATTTTGCCTGTGTCTCTTCACTGCCTTTAGGCGGTTATTTGGGCTTAAGCTGAGGTTGACTGTATTAATATGACGTTGCATGGACGCAAACAGATGACAGAAGTTATGACTCAGCCCATAAGCATGCAGGTAACATGGATGTGCCACTCTAGTGTGACAGGTTTATATTGCTGTATTGCCTAGTCAAGGGACAGCTTTTTTTTTTTTTTTCCACAACAGGTGCCACAAAATGTCACACGCTACTTTTATCTATTCAATCATCAAGGAATCCCCATGCTTTCAGCTTATTGGAAGAAGTCAATATTCACATGGAGTTAAGACAACATAAAGTTCTTATTTCAGCTATTTCTGTGAAATTGTGGGCTTTGACCTCAGAACACAGTTTATCTTCCAGACCAATCTGTTTTAAACTGTATTATCTCATTTCATTCTTTGTGTTTCTCAATTACTTTTGGCTAAGTCTCGCTCTCCTCTCAGTGCGTCTCTTGGAAGTGAAATGAAGACTTTGGAGATAGAACCATTCTAAAGCACAGTGAGCGTATCTCAGGTCTTACATCTTTGCATGTTTTGCACTCTGTATGACAAAGACGGGCAGAAGGTATTGGTGCAGACTTGAAAAGACAAAGGATGACACAAACATAAGACTACTCCCTGATGTTCTGCATCAGAAGTAGCTCCAATCTTTGGTATATGCTGCATATCTCTAATCTGCATAGATTTGGTCCTGTTCTAAAACCCAAACACCTAAGAAGTTCTCCAACTGTCTTTGGATCAAGCCATCTGAGGTGAGTGCTGTGTTCCATGTTTCTTTTCCCTTAATATTTTTTTTTTTTACTTTAGTCCATATTACTTGGCAATAGGGACAGTTTGGGCATTGGTGCTCAACATGGTAAGATAGTATTCATAGAATCACAGAATGGTTAGAGTTGGAAGGGACCTTAAAGATCATCTAGTTCCAACCCCCTGCCATGGGCAGGGACACCTCCCACTAGACCAGGTTGCTCAAAGCCCCATCCAGCTTGGCCTTGAACACCTCCAGGGATGGGGCCTCAAAAACTTCCCTGGGCAATTTGTTCCAGTGTTGCTGAAGCATTAGGTACTGCCAGAGACCATTAAGTTTGTTCACCATTCCCTTCAAAAAACTTAAATACCAATATTAAAAATTATTAAAAAACAATGATGAAATTATATTTAGGAAGAAACAATTTGTGGACATTTCACATCTCTTTTCTTAGGAAAACCTAGTAAGGGGAAAATTCCCTAAAGAAGATAAAAATGTCATCAGCATCTGGTAACTAACCATTACTGAAATGAAGTTTCATGGCTTATTGATGAAAATGCAGGTCATTTATTAATGGTGATGAAATAAGCTAGCTAGAGCTGTCATACATTTCATGAATTTTTCCAATTATGTCTTCTTTCTTTCCTAAAAATCTTTCCATTGGTTTACGATGTTCTGCATGTCCATACATTGGTACTACCTAAAAATGAAAAACAGAACATGCACAGATTCTTTGTAGAACACGGAGTAAGGGCAGTTTATATATGTAAAGAATGGATGATAAACTGAAGGTGTCACATGTACACGGACTGGGTATTCACAAAGTCCACTACTTTATGCATTCATCAGACCTACTGTGTATGGACTGAATCAATGGTCTTATGAAATGTAGGAAGTATGACAATACTTCTGATATGCTGAATTAATTTTGTATGGGGAGATAATTTGTGCATGGGTATTATGGATATGGAAAATCTCTGACAGGATGAGAAACCCTTAGCAATTGCAGAATCGGAGAATAAACTTGGTTTGGAAGGGACCTCTAGAAGTCATCTCGTCCAACCCCACACTCAAAACAGATCTAACTAGATCAGGATGCTCTGGGCCTTGTACAGCCAATCAAATGATGAAGGCATGATCATTTCACGTTCTGTCCTTTGTGAACTTGTGAATCTAGCTGCAGGCTACTGCCTCCTCACACGCACATGAAGAAGTTATGTATTTGGGTGCGTTACTGGAACAGCTGCATTTCCATTGGAACTACAGCACCTGCTTGAGACGTAGATGACCAAGTTTCGTGCTTTGCCATCGTGAGAAGGGGTTTGATTCTACATGTAAGTGTCCTATGTATGGCTACATGTAATCCTAGTTGGGAGCAGCCTTTCTGATTAACCTGGACTACTATGTAGCCACGATTTGAAGTTTGTAGAGCCAGAAAATTGAAAAAGTAAATAATGAAACAACCCCTGTGCATGTTGGGACATGTATCTGGGAGTATGAAGTCCTAGCTTCAGCTATGTATATATTGCACATATGGATTAAATGCAAACATAATATGTGCAGCAGGGACCAGGGCTCAGGACTGAGTACACATATGTTAGTTTCAAACTGCTTAAACTCTCACTCATAAGCCATGGCTCATCATACACATAAGTACATCAATTATAATGAAAATGGATTTGTTGGTCACAGTCACCTGTAGAATCTAGGAAAGCTGAGGAAACTGAGCACAGTAAACTAATTCCAGCATATAGCTGGGAGTCAGGAGGGGAAAGCATTTTTAATAGCTCCTACTCCATAACACGTGCTATGGTGTCCTGTATTTATGGTACATAAAGCATGTCTTGATGGCCTCCACAGTACTGTGGAGGTACATTCACTGATCCCTTTCTTTTCAGTATACATGCGTGCATCTTTGTAACATTTCTTCTGCTGTATTTAGGGATTGTCATATGAATCCCATTAAACAGAAAACCCACCTAACACAAACTTTAACTGAGCCTCTTAAACTGATAGGATTTGGGCTTCAAATGTGTCTCTTAGCTATACTGTGCATTACCATTTTATTTTTTGTACAGTTTTAGTTGTAGGAATTCTCCTGGCATTCAGAGTCTAGATTTGATATTAGAAAGAACAATTTATTTTATCAAATTTTGTCTTCAGACTTCACTTCACTATATTGTTTTCCACAGCTGCACAGAGGAAGCTGCATCAAATCACTCACCTGAAAATGAACCCCCTCCTTCCTACACTAGTCTTTTCCAGTGGGAAACTGGTTTTGCTGTGCCTGTTTTGACAATGCCAACAATGGCTTTGCTAATACTATGATAAATACAGAAAATTCATTAACCTTTAATTGTATATGCTATGCTTATTATATATATTGTTATGTATATACTATGTATTCTATTTTCTATATTCTATATTCTACATTGCATTATACATTATAGACCACAATCTTTTATTCTGCTTGATGACAGTGACATTTCCTTTTTCTGTCACTGGAGACTAGTCAAATGTTTTGACAGTACTGTTAAGAGAGGGACGTGGCAACACCTTCACTGGACACATCCACCAAAAATTTTATCTTGCGCTTGTCGTTGCATTGTCTTAGGATAAGGTCCTCTTCTATTAACTCAAGTTTTGCATCTCATTTTCACTCAATGACTTTTGCAACACAACACAGACAGTTTATGGAAGCAATTATGCTTGGTACTAAGTTGCTTAGATTCCAAAGAATCCTTGTGTACCTTCCCTTCCATCCCTTTCTCCCTACTCTTTTTCTTTCTTCTTTCCTTCCTTCCTTTTGCCTTCCTTTCTCTCCTTTTTCTTCCTTCTTTCTTCTTTTCTTTTCTAAGAAATATACCTACTACACAGTGTTCACTTTTTTTTTTTGTTATTACTCATTCAGGTCAAGGCCCAGCACTTCAGGTTCTTTGGGAGCTCCTTGGAAACATTGGTCTCAGTCTTCTACTGTGTTTCCCAGATCACAGTGTCATCTGTTTAGGTCTTAGCATGTCCCTCACCAGAGAAAAATGGTTGTATTTTCTGGCGAAACAGCTATGGTGCTAACTATAACCCAATGGCAATTGGAGGAAACCTTGTCTCCCAAAGGAGGTGCTGGAGGTGCATAAACATACACTTTGTTTGTCTAAGAACCGCTGCCAGAAGCCTGCTGAGGCATCAAGAGTAGAAAAATATTTGGCATAAGCCATCTCCTCCAGAATTTCTCTCCTTGTAGGTAGTGGAAAATGTTTCCTTTTTACATATTTATTTAGTTCTTTTGAGTATATTCCTGGGCAAAGGGTCTGTCCTCTTTTTGCACTAACAAGAAAAAATACCAATTCTGTTGAACCTTTTATTCACATTCTCCTTTCAAAGTATTAAACCTCCACAGTTCCTTCATTTTGTTTTGTCCCTAGGCAAACAAATGTACTTTTGAACTGTGGTGGTTGGGATCTCTAAATTCAGTTTTGAATTCTGCCAAGAGATTCCTACAAAGGTGTTGCAAACCTCTACTTTATTCTCTCTCACCATCAAGGTTACATGGTGAAATGCTCAATGTATTTCTAAAAGAGCATTTTTTCCATGTTTTTATCTTCTAATTTCTTATTTATCCATACCTTCCATTCAAATGCTCCCTTCTAAGCTCACCACTGGAAAACTTAGCATCTACTGTCTCTTTTAGTGCAGTGTTTCTGGTACAGATGTTCAGTGCATCTGCAAAAAATGTAAGACTAAGAAATAATCCATTTACTTTCACAATGGCAATCCAGGGATTTCCTGTAGAAAAATTACAGGCTGCTGTTCTAGTAACTTCCATTGAAACAGTGGCATTTTCTTCATCCTTTTTGTCCAGGTTGTAATGTTCCAGTATTCCCAGCCCTGCCAAAATACCGTATTCCAGTGGAGTGTCATGACGTAAGTGGTTCAATGGACTATGGTTTTTGAGAACTCCAACTTGAAAATCTGTGCACCTTTTTGCTTCATCTGTCCCATGGTTCCAACCCTCCGTCATCTTCATACTGCTAGAGCTCACGCTGTCTCCACAGGCTTTCATGTACACAGGATGCCATCTCTGCCTGCAACATTCCAACTTCTTTCCCAAAATTAATTCGCACCACCACTGTGCTTTCTATGATGCTTTTCTTCATCTCCGCATCTGGCCACTTCTCAGAGACTCAATTCGTTTTCCAGACTTACAAGTTGTGTTCATCAACATAGAAACAGTTTCTTTCCTTTATGTATTCTTTCTTTTCAAATATTTATCTGTCACATGTTAATTTTCTACAGGATACCATGTTCCTCAAATAGGCACACTACAGTTAAATACTTAGCCTTCAATTAAATGGAAGCTTTGAATATAAGAATTATAATTTATAGAACTACTGCCTTGCTGTTTTTCTTTTTGCTGGCTTCTGCTGCTCACAAATACACTGAGGAGTAATGTTTAAATCTTTTCCAGTTGTTTTGGGAGCTTATTTTTCCACCACTCTGAGCAGTTCATTTTTCTTTCTGCTTTTGAGAGCTGTTCAATAATCATTCAAAGTCAAAGAGTCTGACAGGTCACCTTCACTCAGTGTTTGAGCTGATCCATCAGTCTCATAGTTTTAACTGATTGGTATTATGCAACACAAATGTCTTCACAATATTACATGGAATTTTACTAGATCGTTCATGAGCCTTTTCAAGGCACTGTTCTCCTCAGATAGGGAAAAAAAAATCCACCTTCACATTAGCAATAGGGAATAGAACCACAAATGGACTAATTTGCCTTACAGAGCATAGGAAGCCCTCACCACTAGCTTTCTCCCAATGTTAGATAATTAATACTGCAGAAGATGCACCCTGTGACATACTAGCTGCTTGAAGGCCACAAGGAAGGCACTATGGACTAAGCTCGCACATGATAGTTAAGGAAATAGATAGGTTTACCCAATGTCTCATCTGAGGAGGAGAAAGGTTTTTTTTTTCTTTCATTTTACTAACCTGCTGATGCTGTACAAGGAAGATGTAAAGAAAAATGAGTCAGTACTTTTTGCATGACATTACCAGAAACAATAACGAAACATATGAAGCCACAAGAGTGATAGTAGATATTGCTGTCAGGTGGGGACTGAACTTTAATCTATATAGGGACCAGGTTACAAATTTCATTACTGGATGATGAACTGCACCTGTTAGGCTTGAGGCTCTGAAAAGTTAGAAGGAAAGGGGACATGTCATTCAGCTTATTGGTACTGACATCAAAGGCTTTTCACTTTCTGGTCACCTTCGTAAATATAGCCTTAATGAGCAGTGGGATCAGTTTCCTTCCCAGAGTAAAAATGTTTTCAAAGTTAGAAACAATATTGTAGTGGTTGTGATTTTAAATTCTAGGACAGGCCAAGAGTCACAGAGATTTGAGAAAAAAACCTGCCTTTCATCCCTAAAGAGGCTTTGCATTGTATCATTGAAATATCTTCAGCTCACGCATACACCTGAGTATTTTGCCGATTAAATAGCACAATTCTACTGATGATAACCAAAATTCTTCATTTTCAGAAAACTCCTCTGAGAAAAAAGGTCTTTTTACCCTCTGTCTGGGTTCCTTTCTAAACTCACTATAGCAGCCTTGATTAACATAGAACTGACAGGAATCAAATTCATATTTTAAAGACAGATATTTGGGATATTTTTACATTAAACATATATATTCTTACTTACCTGGGGCAACATTGTGGTGCAGAAAAATACTACAAGCTTCCTCTTTGCAAGTACGACTCATCTAAAATGTGCTGTCAAACCTTAAACATTTTAATGTATTTTTTTAAGTAAAGCATTTGTCTGTACTTCATCCATTTTTCATTTTACTGGCAAGTATCCTCTTTCCTGTTCTTTGTTAATTTCTTATTATTCCTTTTCTGTCCAGCAAAATTGCAGTGACAATATTATCTTCTTCATACATTGCTTTTATTCCAGAAACCCCTGTTTGAAGTCACCTTACTGTCAATTCTACTGTATTATCTTTTTAAGGACTTTATGCCTCTACAGCAAAATTCAAGCTTATACATGAGCTCTTATACCTTTCTGCTCTTTCATTCCTTTCATTCAGTTAAGAATGCAACTTTTCAATACTAGATATGTCTGTATTTGATATGCCACTAATAGATAATGGTAAAAATACAGTATTAATAGGGAAAGAGGAAGAAAGGAGGGAAAAAAGGAAGTAAGGAGGAAAGAAGGGAAGAAGAAAGCAAGAAAAGAAGGAAGGAAGGAGGGGAGGAAGGAGGGAGGAAGGGAGAAAACAGGGAAGGCTATTTTTGTCATCTATACTTTCTGTTGTGGGCCTGTGGTGGGTCAGTGAAGTAAGTATACCTAAATCCACCCCTGCGTGCGCCCATAATAAAAAATGAATCAATTGTTCTGAGCAGAATGAGTTCAAAGGCTTGCACAGGGTATATGGAAGTTATCAGTTTGGATTAAAAAAGAAAAACATAGCAGTCTTCTAACTAGGATGAGACTTTTTGTATTGCTGAAGAAGGAAATATGTCTCCTCCTAAAATCCACATTAATAAGAGCTATGTGTTTGCAACTGAAACTCAGTTTTGATGGAATATGACCTTGATGGAATATAAATCAGCACGAGAGAAGTGTATTTATACAGAGTACCGACTTGTCCCTATTATTTCACATAGTAAATAGGAGTTCTACTGTGAACATCTTGCATTTGCAATGCTTATTTCCTCACTTGCCTATAGATACACACTTCCACGCACTGATTAATACGGACTTCTGCCAAAATCAAGAGGTTTCCAAATCTGAAGTTTTGGTTAAAACTTAGTTTCAATATTACTATATTTTTATTAGTAAAATAATGTTATTTTTGCTAACTCCACTACACAATCAGAAAGAACGGTGTTGGAAATAGGCATGCTACCCCTTATTGGCACTGCCTACATATTTGATGATGTCCCAGGGGCTAGAGCGGCATCGTAACATAATTCCAATTTTAAGTATCAAATTAGGTGGTCAGATTATGACGTTGGGCACTGAATTCTTTCTGTATCAGTTTCTGTTTTGGGTTCTGAGGGTTTGAAAATCAGTCCATGACATCTTTGAGAAATGTGTCTCTGGATAACAATGGGTTGCAAACAGTTGCCACTTAAGCTACAAGTCCTTTACATAAAGGGTTCAGTGAAGATGGAGCATTTTGTTTTATGTTCATGTACGACTGTCCAATTGTCTCTGCTATCAACAATGTAGTGATTCATTATGCTGATCACTCAAATGAAACCAAACCTCATTTAACACTAAGATAAGGTATAAACTGCAAAAATAGGTTAAAGTTCACCTTTCAATAGCAGCTGGGGCTCAGAATAGAAAAGGGAACATCCTGTTGTTCAGATGTTATTTAGTTCAGATGTTATTTAGTAACAGAAGAAAAACTTCCAGAAGTTAATTTTTTTTAAGTTCTTTGAAAACATGCTTAATCAAGTCAAATAAAACATCTAAATATTTATTTAGTTGGCAAGAATGAAGATTTCTGAATTATATTTTTTGGCATAAAGCGCCAACATATCAACACACCAATTATGAGATAGTTTAATAAAAAAGGACAAGTTTCTTAGAGAAATGTAACACTAAGAGTCACTCTATCTGCAGGAATGAATTGGTTGACAGTGATGGAGTTACGTTTCTCTATCTGATACAAGGATTTGGCTCAATTCTGAAGCTGCCTCTTTGTTCTTATTTGACGCTCTCATCAGCGACTCTCTGCTGACTGTTCCACCATTTGCCTTTCTATTCCTTGACCTTTCACCATCTTTCCCCTTGTATCCGGTATCTCTGTTTGGTTTTTCATTGCCACAATTGCACTTAAAGAATTTTATTTTCTAGTGTTATTCTTTAATTTGTTCTTCTTATTTTCTCTGTTTCAGCACATCACCAATACCCCACACTATCCCAATGTTACCTTTCCTTCTTCATCCTCATAGTTAGCATTTTGCTTTGGTGCCAGACTGCTGAAATCTTCTCTTTATCTTCCTGTTCACTAAGCCCTTGTAATCCACTATCCTATCCAGAATCCGTCTGCGAGAACAACCTAGCAGATTCTCATCACACACCACTTCAGCTCCTTAAAATGGCCACTTCTGTTGCATTAAAACACACATAACCTCAGAGTGCTTTATTGTGTGGCTTCCTGAAACAACCCTCTGTGCATTTCCTAAGCTCATGATGCAACGCTTGAGCACTGTTTCCTAGCCTGGTGTAGGCTTCAGGCCTACAATGTTCAGAGGGTAAGTTTAGATAAGATATATTCCACTGTAATGGTAAGGATTTGGTGGGCAGACAAAGTGTACGTAGTTGTGAGCAATTCAGAATTGTGGTCAATGTGTAGAGGTGGGCAAAAAAGCAAAGCAGTAACATACAGAATGAAGAGAATGGAGAACAGTGTCAAAATATTATAACAGTATTATGGTAATGCAAACAATGGTATGTCAACAGTAACACTAACAATAATAGAAGCAAAAGGGCTATTATTCAGTTTCTGTGGTTCCAGTTCAAAGAACATATAGTGGAAACTAAGAAGGATCAGTGACAGGCAGGTCAAAGCCATGGAAAATATCCCGGTCTGAGAGAGACTGAAGAGACTGTAACTGTTCGCTTTAAAGACAAGATAAGAAGAGACAAGATAAAAGCACACAAACCAATTGCAAATATAGAGAAAGATGAAAAGCACTGAGGTCTCCTTTTCTTCCAGTACTAGAAGACATTTGGGGGGTACTTGTGTGTGGAATCAGTTCCTGAAACACAGCCATCCAATTTTATTTTCAGCTCTTTGGGTATCAAGGATGCCTGTATGGTGGTTGGAGATAAGACATGGATCTTACAGGAGGTTTGCACCCTTCTTGGTTTGCAACTGAGGGTCAAGAAGATAATCCACTGAGTAAAAAACGACACTAGATGCCCCAGTCTATTTAATCTTGCTTTCAGTGAATTTGAAAGCTGGCAATAAATCTGAATATAAAACCTAAACTAACTAAATAAAAACAAGTATTAAACATGATCCACAGGTAGCTTTGGAGACATCTGTTTTAAGTCTATTCATTCATGTACCTTCTGATTTAACTTATCTCCTCGATGTCCTATTCTAGCTAGACTGGTAGTGTTATTTTTTAATTTGTTCTTATTTTCTGTTTCAGCCCATCACCAATACCCCACACTTATCCCAATGTAGTGGGGATGGTAGATGGTAGTGACAGTAGTAGTAGTAGTGTTTTATAAAAACAAAAAAGAATATTTATTTTCTTGACTGAGCTGGTGATCTAAATACAAACAAAAGAGACTGAAACAGACAGATACAATAATACAAGGATACATAAAGGATGTAATTTATGTATTTGCCAAAACTTGGACATCTTAAGTCATCTCACATACTGGATTACCTTGCCAGGTTTTCAGCTGGCTCTTCAGAAGGGTAAGAATCTCGTGTAGGTACCGTATCATAACTGTCATTGCTTCAGTAACATAAGGAAACTCAAATAGCATCAGACACTCATGATTAGTCATCTGATTAAACATGTAGATCTCCACTGACTGTTATGGAAAATTAGACATTTAGATTACCTGCAGACACCCACATCACAGACAACTTAGTTTTGAAATGATCCAAATTTTCACGCTTAAGCATGGAAGCTAAAAAATTTCCTTCAGAGGAAGGTAATTCCATAACTCCTCCTGATAGCTTCTAGCATTTCTAGCAGTCTGTGCTGGAAGCCTTCTGCCTTTAATCACTGCTGATAGACATCTAACTCAGCCACAGAACAGAAGTAGGATTAGATTGAACCACCAAATGGCCAGCAGTCAAATAGACCACAAACAGGCTACTGTGGATGGGAATTTTTCCCTATTTCTTTAAAGTTAGGGTCCAGAGAGAGATAATGATGATGGTTAGGAGACAGTAGGTCCAGAAAGCTAGAACATATATTATCTTTGGATGGGGACCTGAATGAAGCTATGTATTTTAAGAAATAGAATATAAGAGGAAAGAAGTCTGAGGAGGGGAAAGGTGGTGTTTTAACAGGGACGGAACAGAGAAGTTAGGAGAGTGAAGAGGCCGCTCAAATATTTACCCTTGTAAAGATGCCCACAAATGTAAATAGTAACTTTTATGAAGAGAAATTAAGACACCCCTTACTATAGAAAGACTGATTTGACAAACAGATTTGCTGTACTGGAGAATTTGCTCTTTGTGAAGACACACACAGAGAATGTCTGGCAAAGAAAAACAGAAATGAAACTAGTTCCAGGGGAAAAGGGTGATGAGGACAACTGGGTTTGTTTGTACGAAAAAATGAAATGGGCCAAGGATCATTTTCTGGCTCTGAGGCCAAGGGTCGTGGTACAGCCCATGTCCATCAAGTTAAATTCTCTCATTTCACTAAACAAGGTGCTAACATGCAATATGTGTATTGGGAATGGTTCCTGACTTATCAAAGTCTGAAATGGTGCCTGGCCATTATTTGGGAAAGTACTTGTCAAGCTGGCCTAAAAACATGCTGTTGACTGTGCTATTTAGCTGTGAGAAAAAGTAAGGGCCAATTGCCATAGTTCTGTTTAGTTTACTAGTGTAGGTGTAGCCTGGGAGAGTAGAGTCCAAGGAGACATGAAGATAATATACAAAGAACTGCAAGATTAAACAGAATGCCATGACCCGAGGACCGAAGAAAAGCAGGGAGGAAAAACTCTGTGATTTCTCTCAGCTCCAGGAGACATCAGATTTAAAAACGTGGGAAGCATCTTACCAGAAAATATTTAATAAGCCATCAAAGCCATTATATTTAGTCACCAAAGTGTATCCGGTGAAAAAAGTATGCAATGTTTGCCAAAAGTAAGGATATGAAATACGAATCTGAGGAAACGTGAAAAACTCTCTGTTCATTTTCAGGTATGCTGGAAAACAATGATTCTGCTGGTTTCATACTGGAACTAGTCTAGATTGTGTGAGTCTAGAGAAAACATTCAAGAAAGTGGTGTTATTTTCAGTGATGCTTCTAGTGGAATTTCAGAGAATTTTTCTTCCAGAGGAGGAGAATAAAGATTTGACAAGGGAAGGAAAACAGGTAAATTATTGATTAGTATTCCTAGGAAACTGAAAAATGTTAAATAAGAAGAATGTAACTTCTTTACTGCAATACCACTTTGGAATTTCCATATTAAACAAGGGAAAGAAACTTGAAAGGAAGAACTCTAAGCCCAACTGAATAAATAACCTTGTCAGAAAATACTACTAAAATAAGCAGAACATTAAAAATGAATAAGAAAATGGAGCAGATCAGCAAAAAAAATCTATCTTGGAAGGGTTAAGGGACAACTGCCAAGACTCCAGAGGGAAAGTATGAGTCCTGTAAAAAAAAAAAGAAAGCAAATGAAGGATAGGAAGAAAGGAGTTGATAGAAAGATACTGTTAAGCTTGGTCTGAAAATTCTCACTATCAAGGCTTGGGGCACACGCAAAAAACAGAATTGCTTTGGAACCTTCTAGTGATACAGAGAGATTCTTAGCAATGTCAATGCCATCAGAGACAGTGAGCTACTCAGCAAAACCAGCGAAGCTAAAAATTTGACTGGATCCTACTACGTCTTTCTATGGATCTAGCCTATAGTCAACACAGAAGAGATCAGAAGGTCACCGAGGAAGGAACTAAATGATCTTAAGAACCAGAACATTAGGATTATCATGAATTTCAGTAGTACAAAGGGAAGGGTCGTTCATTTAAGAACAAATAAGAGGAACTTCTGCTTTAAGCTAGAAACCTGTATATTGGAAGAAAAAAAAAGAGAGGAAGGGAAGGATTTATATAGATTGTTTATGGGCAGGATAACTGTGAACAGTGAGCTGTTGCACAAGCGGAGAGCAGCTGCCATCTTAGGCTCTACCAGTGAAAGTATTTGTACTACTGATAGGAATGTACTACCTATTACTCGTTAGAATATAACAGTAATTACCAATTATTTTCCCTGGTACGGCTGTGACCTCACATAGAACATTCTAAGCACATCTTGTTACCCGTATTAAGCAAACATGAATTCAAAGTAGGTGGGAATGGGAAGACTATCCAAATTAATGTGGAAACAAGAAGTGTTTTTTCCAAAGGGGACAAAGCAGCCTGACACTTCTATCCTGGAAAAATCTGAGGGCTATGACTGATCCCTGTAAATCCACAGGAAGAGAGAAGAGCCATACAAGCTTAAGGATGATGTTGTTACAGGCCCAAAATAATGCAGTTGAAGGTACTTCAAGGATGAAGACTGGAAATTATGCATCAGTCTATAAGCCTTTGCAGAGGAATGGTTGGATCTAAGAGGCCAAAACTAAACATTTTTAGAGCCTAGCTTAATACATTTATGACTAGCATAAGAAAACACAGTTGTGATAGCAGGTAGGACTCTGGTCCTAAGGATTTCAATAGTTCTTTCCAGTTTTATGCTTCAGAAATGCTGCAGAAGTTTGCTAAGCAGAAATTAAGAGAATGATGAAAATACACAGTGGTTACTTCTTTGACAAGATCAGTAGACTAAATCCACAGAGTCCTTACAGAAAAACTTTGCTGTTTGCGTACATTTACACTGAAGGTTAAACATTACCCTGAAAGGTGAAGCTCCTCATTGCAACATCAGATGGTATTTTTCCTCAAACACTAATGGGTTTTTAAAAAACAAAAAGACAAAAAATCCCCCCAAAATATCTACACCAAAGATTTCAGGAATGTCACTTTTAAAATAAGAACTATGTCTAGTGTCAGCGGCTGACAACTATACAGAAAAACACAGATTATTAAACAGTTATGACATTGAAATACTCAGGCCCAGTATTGCACTTTTTATGTTTTCTTATTAGATGCATGATTATGTCAGGGAATACATAAACAGAAAGGAAGACAAAAAGCAATATTTTCAAAGGCACCAAGAACAGTTTATCAATGGGAATTAGATGCCTAAGGGGTATTACTCCTTTGCATATAGATTCCATAATCTCCGCAATTAATGAGGTACATTAATGAGGCTATCAGTATATGCAAAAATGCATGCAATCATAGTCATCAGTCTGGGAGTTCCACCAGAACAGCTGCTTTACAATTGGATACGTTCTTCCTCTGAGAGATTCTTTCCCTTAAAATCTTTAGTCAAATTTTGCCTTGACTAAAGAAATTGGCCTCATCACACGTCAGACAAAATTCCATGCTTTTATAATGCAAAAGAATAGTAAAAAAGAGACATATTTTTCCACAATAACTGGAACTGGTAGAGAACACCAGTTTTCAAGGACGTATCTAGTTTAGTGTGACAATATTATTCTTCTAAACTATCTGATAAACCCATGTTAGCCAGCCTGCTCCCAAGAACTCTGCCTTTATCATAGAATCATAGAATGGTTTAGGTTGGAAGGGAGCTTGAAGATCATCAAGTTCCAACCCCCCTGCCATAGGCAGGGACACCTCCCACTAGACCATATATAAAACACTGTACTATAAACTATATAAAACACTGGTTTTATTAAACATTCCATAGTATTAATTAATGATGTTTAAAATAATTTCCTCTAAACTACGTAATAAGGTCTTGAGTAAGTGGTGGACAGGATGTAAGGAGAGTCATTCCCACGGATGTAGATTTCAACACTGTAAGAAGCCACACATGGATCATCCGAGCTTTCTTTAGCAGGAGGGTTGGCCACCTCTGTTGAGAGTCACACCTTGCCAGGTCCCATTTTGCCCTTCACTGCCTTTTCTCCCAAACACTTCTAAAAAATTTTTCCTACAGTAGGGCTTTTTATTAGGAAAACCAACCTCTTAGATTGCTGTTTATTAGAGTATGTTTGATAATTTGTACCATTCTGTGGCAAGAAAAGAATTATGAGGAATAGAAGACATTTCAATGAACTGCTGAATGACAGCAGAACTCATCAAACTTTCTTTGAACTTTAATTTATCTTTCTATTATAATTCTGGCAATGTGATGGCCATGCAAAGAGCTTCATAAAGCACTTAATGTTGTAAATGAATGTTGCCACTTCACTGGTAGAAAGTAGCAACTATTCTCATATTTGCAGGGGAAGTCTATTAAACTCTTATGCTTTCATTAGCCATGATAATTCTTATGAGTATTTTAAACATTTTTTTCCATTGGCTTACAGTTAGCTACCTATGTCAGCCAAGGAATGATTTCCAAGTGATGTGGGGGGACAACACGTACATTTTGTTTCACTAGCACAGGCATAAATTTAACAGTGAAAAACTCATGATGTCATGAACATAGTTAAAAGAGAGACGTTCTTAGGTTACATACTTATTGGTGTTTGATATAGATAGAGTCATAAAAGTTAACGATGGAAAAGATCTGAGCCAAGATTTTGAAAAATGGCGATTATTAAAATGAGGCTGTGCTAAATACAAGTGCATATTTAACCAATTAAAGTACACACAATGGAGATTTTTTCAGAATCTAGTAGCCTCCATTAAATTTTAAAAACTTGATTAAAAATTTAGTTGCAATGAAAATCAGGCTACTAGTTTGAAATACTAAATACAGATTATATTGTGTAACTTTAAAAAAAAAAATTGGCCTTGTTAGACTAATAATTTATTGCCACTCAGTGGTACCTTTCATTCTTTTTTGTGGTGGATTTTTAAAGGCGCTAGTGAGATGCTTTGTGTTCATTAATATGATTGGAAAACTGTGGCATAAATTAGTTCTCAGAGTCTTTGGCCATAACAGTGAAATTTCATCAAGTATCTGAAATTGCTTAAAGGTGGTAATTCTTGATGTGCCATTTCACTGCGTGTGACGTGTGCCCGGTGTTGACTTGGAATTCATGTGAAACCCTGGAGAGAGGCACAGGCTCAGAACAATTGCTTTTGGGACAGAGCAGAAGCTGCTTCCATGGAATATCTCCAAGAAAGTAAGCAGCGCCATCAAAAATACTTTGTGTTTGAATTTGCATTCATTTTAGTATAACATATTTCTGCAATTATAGGCATTAAAAAAATGCACAGCATTGATTATTTATGCATCAGTAAAGCTGCTAAGATAAGAATTTTGTGGTGTCTTGCTACAATCCAAGTATCAATTTTTGTTTTTAACAGTAAAATAGAGGGAAGGGCAATTTAGGCTGTTATCAGACATGATGACAAAGCTGAGAGAAAGCAGAAAAACCCACCTTAGAAGCTGGGTGAATGATTGGGCAGCAAAGTTGCACTGAGCTCTGCCCTGCTCTGGCTCTACTTGGGAGCAGAACCCCTATTACCAAGTACAAGATCTTCTCCATGCACTGCAGTCCTTACTGCACAGATATATGCCAAGCCAAGCTCAGTCTAACTGAGAAAGGGGTCAAGGAGCAAAGTGCATGGGATAAAAAGAAGAAAGATCAAAGTAAAGAAACTCAGCATAAACTTGTTAACCTAACAGATAATGAAGGCATTAAAAAAGAAGAAACTAAAATAATACTTTGATATGAGGACGTTTGCCACGGTTGGTTGATTGACAGAATCTATTTTACTAGATAAAAAAGAGCCAGACCTGATGGAAAGAACTTCAAGGGCTATCAGGGCAGGTTCCATTGCAGCTGACATGGTCTCATCACCCTTATATGGCACCACCAGTATGTTCCATGGAAGAAGACAAGGATGTTTTGTATCCTAAAAAAACCTGGATAACTAAACGCCTTTTTATGGTTCTTCCTATGCTAATTTCTGTCAAATGTGCTGCAAGTGCTATGGAAGTCTCTGGACATTGCTGGCTTTCTGAACTACAGGGTTGTCACTTGACAAAAGCATAACCTGAAGCAGATAACCTGAAGCAGGTAACCTGAAGCATAACCTGAAGACAGAAGATGATGTTTCCAGAGCTGAGGAGTAAGCAAATAGTCATTTGAGGAAATGATGTTCAGCATCTTGAAAAGTGAGGACAGGCACACAAAAATTCACAGAAGATTATAGCCTGTTTTTTAAAAGTATGTGTGGGTAGGGGGACTGCACTGGGCCCATAGTGAAATAACCTGACCTGGAGCCAAAGTATTCTTAATTGCTCAAATCAGTAAAACCTATGCAAGACTTCTGTACCACACCTCTTCTACTATAATAAGGTTTGTAAGCCATCTTATATCAAAATTTCCATTCTTTTTGCTTTCTTTTTTATTCTTTTCTCATTTTTAAAGCATATATTTCCTCAGTTTCCTCAGTGCCATGATTCCTTCTGGTCTTCTAGTTAGGGTAAAAATAGATCTCCCCCAGGGTTGCAAATCCAGAGTTTATCCACAGATAACTGGCAGACAAATCCCATTATGCACCTTACGGCCAGAGAAAATGATGAATTATTAGAACTTCATACAGAAGGAACAAAATGAAGATTCCCATTTTTAAATGACTCTCTCATGATGAGCACACAAAATGGAACAGGTGAAAATGAAAGGATTAAAACAGATGTGCTGCATAAGCCTGTTGGTTCCTCTGACAAGTACTAGTATGATTTTTTTGTCCTTTTATGTGCAGAGAAGGGATCTAACCATTTCTTTCCAACAAACCAGTAGATGCTCTAATTACAATCGCAGTGTTACAGGTAGAAAAAGGAGTAAAGCAAAACATAGTAAAAATTCTTTGGGAAATTACTGATTTGCCCACCTCATTCCAAAAAAGATTCAGGTGTACATTAGATACAAAATTTTGTCCTTGTCTATGAAGTCTACTCCTGTTAAACCTGGGAGGGTATTTTCCTGCTGAAGCATGAGTATTTTATGTTCAACGACTTGAAACTTCCTAGGCTTGTAATGGGACACCCTACACCAGGAGACTCCACGTTATAGCAAGGTGCTTTATTTTAAAACACCTCCAGTTTGCTGTTGGTTTTGTTTTCTCTTGACTTACATCCTCAGGCAACATTTTAATGGCATTTCATTACCTACAGCTATGGAATTAAAGTGGGATTATTTTCATCAAATTTTGGGTATCTATAACCTTAAATTGGCCATCTAGTGAATCTGACCAAACACTTATCATAGAATCATAGAGTGGTTTAGGTTGGAAAGGACCTTGAAGATCATCGGGTTCCAACCCCCCTGCCGTAGGCAGGGACACCTCCCACTAGACCAGGTTGCCCAAGGCCACGTCCAGCCTCGCCTTGAACACCTCCAGGGATGGGGACTCAACAACCTCTCGGGGCAACCTGTTCCAGTGCCTTACCACCCTCAAAGTGAAAAATTTCTTCCTAATGTTCAGTCTAAACCTGCCCTCTTCCAGTTTGAAGCCATTCCCCCTCGTCCTATCACTACATGCCCTAGTAAAAAGTCCTCCCCCAGCTCTCCTGTAGGCCCCCTTTAGGTACTGGAAGGCCGCAATAAGATCTCCCCAGAGCCTTCTCTTCTCCAGGCTGAACAGCCCCAACTCTTTCAGCCTCTCCTCAAAGGAGAGGTGCTCCAGCCCTCGGATCATCCTCGTGGCTCTCCTCTGGACATGCTCAAGCAGGTCCATGTCCTTCTTATGATGGGGACTCCAGAGCTGGACGCAGTACTCTGCTCTAGCACAAATATACGTATTTCATCTAGAACCTAGGTCCTCCCATACCTAATGAGAGAAAAAGGGGTGTCTAGGCAGAACTCATTTCCTCCTAAAGTTAAATCTAAAATAAAGCAGGTGACTTGTGCTAAACATGCCTACTTCTTTCCACTGATTATTAAGCTATCTTGGACAGCTGGTTCAGATTTTAATGCTACACACTAAATACTTATAAGATGCACCTTCCTAAATTCCAAAGTATAAAGAGATTTTATAAAATCTCAGAAAGTGCTTATTTTGTCAATTTGGTGTCTAAGAATTTTTACAACACATCCCTCAGGAGTCTTAACTCTTGCTGCAATTAAACGAGATTATAAATACCTTAATTACCTATGAATTATTTCATCTAACTTCGCATGCATCTAACCTAGTCTAACTTTGATGAGTCACTTAAAATAGACACTTAATGACTGTGTGTTTACAGTTACTTAAGATGAGCTGAATTTCATCCTCTGGGTGTTCTTAAATGGTCTAAACTTTTATTACTCCTCCTCCTTATAAGAAAAGCTATAGAACATGGGATTAAGTTACTGCTCGACAGATATCTAAGTTGTTTTCTTATATGCTTTCTATGTTCATGTCACCATTCTTTGTTCTTTCTAAACCAATAATAAAACATTTACTACTTGGGAGACTGAATAAAATGCAAATTGCCTTTTATAATGTGAAATATGATCCTTTACCCATTCCTTCAGGAAAGCAGTGTAAGGAAAATTGCACTGCTTTTATCAAGGACAATAAATTCACTGTAAACAACTATTCAGTTTAAGTGTAAAGTTCCCACCTCTTAACATAAAATATAAAACACAGTATGTCAGCATTTGTTTATGTTTGATACCTACAGTACAAAAATGAGCACTGCTCCAAGCTCAGTGTCACAAGCAGACAAGTGAATTTCAAGTGGCAGTCATAGATGCGTAAGATATGTCTTCTTACAATTGTACAAACTAGGAAAAAATAGTTTTCTTAAACTAAATATCGTGTAGTAATGAGTGCAAAGAAAATTTTTTTACTGAGTACCTCCCTCCCTGACTTGCAAATGATTTCAGTATAAGGCATGGCAGTGGAAATGATTAGACAAAAAGGTGGTTACTTCACGGGCTTATCAGACCTCTGTTAAAAGGTTGTTGCTGCAACCCCTAGTTAGGGTCACCAGTCCTCCAAAGATAGGATTAAAAAAACCAGAAAAAGCAACTTACATAAAATACCTCTCTCTCTCCTCCCCCTCTCTCTCTTTTAGGCTGTGAAGCATCTTTTCTGTGGCCTTTACAGGCAGGAAGAATGATTTCAAGACTCCTCTTTGACAAGAGACACTGAAAAGTAACAAGCAAATTCAACTATTATATAAGACAATTTTCTCATTTGTGTCAAGTTAATGAGCAAGGGTGTTCCTTTGCAGGACAGAGAAAATGGACAGACCACTGCATTCAGCCACAGTTACACTGCATACGAGGAAGACACGGCATACAAGGAAGATGTCCCCATACTAAATCAAATCTACAAAACATGTATTACTTGCTTTTTTGTAGAAAGCAGTCAATAGTGGGATACTTGTCTCTAACTCAAACATATACACAAATGCCAACTAATTTCTAGAGGTAGCTATAAAATGAAAAGCAAATTAATTAAAATCTTCATCTTCTGTCATGGTTTTAAATTGTAATTTCAAAATTTCCTGACACTTTCATATGCACTCTGTTAACTCCAGTTGTTTTTTTTCACTTTCTCTTGGAAAAAGGTGGAATAAGGACTGTACAAAAAGAATCCAGCTCTCACTTAAACATTAAAAAATAGCTCATAATCACTATAAAGTCCTGTGCCATTAGATATATAGCACCACTCTGCCACTTTTTCTTTATTAATTATTTCCTTTTGAATAGCAATCAGTGAATCCAGATGTCTGAACGTGAGAGATCTTAGCTGTGGCATCTGGATCCTTCACAGATTCCAAAAGTAAGTCTGCTATTGGCATTTAAACTGAATCACACTCCGGCTAAGTATTTATACTGCCTTTGGCTTGCTGTGTTATTGTGCGCTTATTAATAAACTGGTGTGCTTACATTTTGACTTGGGAATACTCTGTGCACTTTGGAAGAAATCCTATCCCCATTGAAGTCAATGGGAGTTTTGCCATCAACTACAAGAGAGCCAGGATTTCGTCCTTAGAGTTTTTGTTCACAGAGAGGAATAGAGCTTACCTTAGGCAGGCTCTTCAAAAATCTTTCAGTCCTCTAAGCCTTCATTACCTTCATTAAAAAAACCTGCTAAGGGTAGAAGTTTAGCTAAAAAATCCTGGTTGCTCTGTCTTTATATTATCAGCACACTCATAGATCTCTGATTTGGACAAGAGTTGGCACAGAACATGCTCAGACTGAGACTGTCAAACTGGTCACAGAATGGGTGACAGCAGGTAAAGGCTAGTGAAATATAAAGTTTTTGGCCCAAAGTTACAGTCAGGGTCTGTTAGGTTCACAGCTCTACTAGATCCCTCTTCCTAAAAGCAGTCATGTGCCATTTTGCCATGGACCCTCCCAGTGGTGGGTTTGCACTTCTGTTCCCTTCCAACACTATGTGGAAGCCACAATTATTTACAGTTAAAGATGCATCATAAAAAAGAAAAAGACAGGAGAATCACTGAACTCAGATCTTTTAAACTGAGATTCATCACATATTTTGCAAGCTTTTTAAAGCCTTTTAAAGACAGAAAACTTTTCCTAGAAAACCTTCCACAGATTTAAGAATTTCTTATGAAAAAATTCTAATAGAAAGCAAAGTATTTTGAGAATGGAGCTCTTTTTCTTTAATATTAAACCATTGTTTTCCATGAAAAGGGAATGAAAAGTGCTGGGAAAACTTCTGTGTACTTTTCAGTGCCCTGGTTATTTTGCCAAAGAAATCTAGGGCAAATTTATTTTAGTTAAACATTTATTTGGTGACCACTGTTTCTACAAAGATTATTTTGCTGTCATCACCATTAACCATTTGTTTCTCTGACTGCCACTAAGTGCCACATTATTCATCTACAAAGAGGTGTAAGGAAGTATTGTTTGTTAAAGATAAATTGCAGAACTAGTTTTCATGGTTCAAAATCCTGGGTTTTGCAGCTCAGTATAATTTAGGTCATGAACCATTCCCACTGCTCTATAGTGAATGATAAAACATATCAATCCCATTACCCCAAAGAAAAGACATAATAATATGCAAGGTACATGGCTGTATTTTTTTTTTATATGGTTGAATGCTTATCCACTAGGAATAGAATGAAGTTTTAGTTGAACAGCCAAGTTACCAGAGTAATTCTCCATGTGCTCACTCCTAGCTTGCAGCAAATGAAACTCAATGTCAGGTTAAGTTCACAACTCCTTAGGGTTAATCATATGTATGTCGACAGCTAGATCAGCTTAGCTGACATGAAATAACTTCTGAAGCCAGAATAAATTGAGCTTGTATCTGAGTTGAAAGTTGAATGTTAATATTTAGTTTTTATTTATTTTTATTTTAATAAATCTAGTATTTTGGTCATGGATTTCTGAAATGGATCAGCATTTGGTTACAATCCCTATGATCTGTCTGCACTTTGCATCTACTGGTCCTCAAAGCTGCATAATTTTTAACCTTTTTGGACTACTCGTACAGTCCAAAGCTTTGTCTGCCTAATATATTTTAGCCGTCTTTTTCTATGTTACAGGCTATTCTGATCACAAAAACACGTCTGACTCATATATGTTAAATTTCCATTAAAAATTGCCTCTCTTGTCAGTTCTCTCTGACATTGCTTCAAGCATCTCTTACAAAGCTTGCTTTTCTCTACTTTGCGTACTGTCAGCAGTTAGACCTAACACTGGTCTCCTATCTTGACATATGAGACTATTATTTTGAGCTGGCACATTTTGTCCACTTTTGCATTCCCTTCTGCATATCTTGTCTTCTGATCAACCTTTCTCTGGAGATTCACATGAAAACTGTGGGAGAGCTCAATACTGCTTATTGGTCTCTCCGCTGACTCAGGCAGAATGGATTCTGAAGAAACCACAGAAGTGGTAACGAATAGTCAATTAATCAATACATTCTTAATAAGGGAAAAAAAAATGTAAATGCACAACAAATGCTGAGGAAGGAAACAACTTGATATTAATTTTCATATAATCCCTAACCATGATACCCATTTGGAACTGAACTTTGGCTTTGCCACACATTGACAATAAGGAGCTGGAGGCTTACATGGTAGCTAATGGCCAAGCTAAAAAAAAATTAGTTTATTCAGTCACCTATTCCTGTGCACTGACCTGGCAAATCTTTCCAGATTCAGCTGTAGTCAGTAGAAAGATGTACTTTCTTCCTGGGCATTAATCATGCTATACCTTCACCAGCAAGTACTGCGGATCAAAAGGAGCGGACATGCAGAGCAAAACTGTTCACGCTGAGGACCTACTAGCCATAATATTCACTTTTTGTAGACTTCAGACTAGGTTTGATCTCGTCCCACAAACAATACAAGTTAGGACTAGATCTTATCTAGGTAGGAATTTTGACTGATCATGAAATGCTGGGCTATGCTACACAGATAAAATATCTAAGTAAAAGTAAAAATAAAATGTTTTTCAAATGTACTTACTAAATTATCTAGTAAGAGGAGTGGTGGCTGGTTCACATTGCATTTTTGTCTATCATCTAAGGAATAGTGCAGTCACCTGAAAGCTGAGCAAAGTCAGATAGAACATGTATGGACTGAGGAGAGTCTGGAAACCCTGACTTCCATTTTCTGGACAATTGGTTTAAGTCTCTAAACTGTTATACACAAGTCTGATGCTTCCTCCAGCTGTACTTTTGGATGAAACTGACTGTGACCGCTGTGCTTTGTGTTGAAATAAATGCTGTCCATGTGTTAGCCGTGCTGAGAGATCACTGATTGAACTGAACTCCTAAAGGAGCTGACGTTGACATGTCTTGTTTGTACATCATAAACAGTCCTAGGGGAGAGAGCAGCATTGAGAAGCCAAGACAGTGACGCTTCAGGGAACATAAATGATTTTTGGCACCAAATTATGTTTTCACTAAAATAATAAGCACCCACAAAACCTTAGATGCCCAAATAAGCTTTATATAAACAACTCTAATGAACTTAGTTGCCTAAAATCCTAACTGCATTGAATTTCATGTGCCCAAAGGCCTTTTTTTATCTTGCCCTCTGAAAGCAAACGGATGAAGTGGGGGCTTTGTGTTAGTCAAATGGACTTCCATGCACAGTATTCTACACTATCTCTGTGTAAAACATGAAAAATAATAAACATGTTAAAAATAACCAGATAAGTTTGAACATTGGGAATTAACAAAATATGAGTATTTCTGAAATTTGCACCTGTATTATTTTTTTAAAGAAACAAGAATATTGATTTGATAATAGCTTGCATTTCTTTTTGTAATCTAAAACAACTAAACCCAATGAAAATAGAATGGCAAGAGCCAGCTTTCCAAAAGCATTTAAGAATCATCATACAGAAAGGCACATAATAAGAATACCAGTTTGTTTTCCATTTATGCCACTACTTCAAGCAATCCCGTTTATGTCACTTGTACTTTGCTGCCTGGATGTTTTAAGAAATTCTCTTTCAGGCCCAGTTCCCTTAAAAATTCCAACTCTTAACACTAGAACTATAGGTCCGTTTACTTTACTGAAAAATGCAAAGGGGAAATTTAGGAAAATATCACTTGTATTTTCTCTGCTTTTCCCAGAGGGGGGAAAAAAAAGTTTAGGTGAAAACAAATACAATAAATTTTTAATTATTTTATCTGGTTTTAGTTTTCCAAAAAGTGTGTGAGACTACACTTGGCAATACAGTTGGCATATATTAAATTGTTTTTCTAGCCAAAAGGTACTTTTTTGTTGTTTATATCTGACTTCCATGTCTGAGTAAAATTCAAATATTGCTATGAAACTATGGTTAATTAACATTACTGAAAGACAAATACTTTTTTCCCTCTACTAAGGTAATTTCTTCATTCAAATAAATTAGAGCATACATTTGCTGTAAAGCAGTGGTTCCTTCTGCATTTAAGAGTATTTTTACATGACTAACTTCAAGGCATTTCTTTGTTTTTCTGTTACTAACTCAATGAGCTCACTGCCACGCAGCAGACGTATTTATTGTGCTGTGCAAAGGTTGCAGCCAACAGAGATTTGTTATGTGCAAAGTCCAGGTATCTGGGATCTTAATAATTAAAGCATGGTATTTCTTGTTGCTTCTTTATAATCCAAACGGGTTCAGATAGAACAGCTGCTTTATAACTTCTCTGATAAGGACTGGGGTAAACAGGAGGTACAGGCAGACACTGGTTTCAGGCTTGAGTTCATTCACTCACTGACACCAGTTTTAACCTACATGCATAATACTGATAAACAGTGGTAGAGTCAGCACTGTTGATAAGACTCCTGCTCCCCGTACAAATACTGCACAGGTCTTGCAGCTGAAAAAATTCACAAAGGTGCTTGCTTGTCAAAGTTGTTTTTGGCTAAGAACCTACTATACTTTACTTGCACCTACAGAGTCTAACCTATCTGAGCTCCTCCAAATCCATATAGTGGACAGGAAATACCAGGAGACAGTGTCGTAGTCTCTTCAATAAAACTGAATCTGAACCATTATATCTAGGAGAGTTTCATTGTTCTACCATTAAGTAGAGATTGTAAGTACTTCTCTCACCTTATTGACCACTGGATGATAAAACTGTAAGGAGGAAAAAAATTCACAGAAGCAATTATAAAACCTAGCCAGAAAAACAAGATAAGCAAATGAGCAAGCGTACACTCATCAACTACTGTTTTCATACACGCACTTCTGACTTAGACAGTACAGAAAACAACTGACTTATGTTCCACTCCCAGATAATGGTCTTAGTGTTATCAGGAAACAGTACAAATTTATTCAAATATCATTATGATTGTGTCCATTTTTCGGTTTTTAGCGCTGTCAGTGTGCTGCCAGCTAATTATGCCCAAGGCCACCGTACACCATAGATAATTGGTACTGAAGTCTTTCTTCTTCCAAAGAAGACTTTAATTCCTTATGACAGCTAGTGATACAGTGGTGGTTCTGCCTAGTACTGTTTCATGGCTCAAATATGTGTTTATGTATAAGACTATGATAGAGCCTAACTGGATTTCAGTTTTGTTTCTGCCACACTATCAGGTTTCTTGCACTACACACAGATAGGCTTAGAGCATGTTCATTTCTTTCATCCCTGGGTGGGAAGGAAATAAATAGAAAAAAGAGAGTAACTAAACCTCGACTCCACCCTACCAAAGGATCAGGCAACAGACTGCTATTGGAAAGGGCCAAAAGCAAATTAGCTACTCTTCAGGCACCCTCTCCTATGACAGGCAGTTATTTATTGTTTCTATATGGAACTGGTAGTTAAGAACAATTGATACCTGAATCACTTAAGAGTAAAGATACACTGGATCCAGTTACATTGGATATTTCAGTTAAAAAGCACCAACATGAATGACAATGCTGTTAGCAATAGTGGAGTTACTGCTACTTAAGGTGAGAAGGTATTTTCAAGACTGAACTATATCCTTTTGCTCTGAAAGGAAACATTTTAAAATTTTTTTCAGAATACAGAGGCATACAGTGATGTTACAGGAATTTAAACAGCACCCAATTGAGACAGCTGAAGAATGTTTTCAAAAGCTGCATCTTTCAAATTGGACCACCCAAATACAAGATATTTCTGTCTTATTTTATAGGAATTTAGATAAAATGTTACATAAATTTGTGCCATTAACTTCACATTTCCTTCATATTTTTGAGGGATTCTGTGGTATTTGTGTAGTTGAGTTTGTAGTTTTCCTTTATTCTCACAGAGAAGTTAAATTATTTCAACAATTATAAATGGGTATCTTACATATCTTCCATCTTGATTTGTGGCAGTAACAGAATCCTATCATCCAAACTGTGTACAAGAAAGTCCATAAATTATGGTAGCTGAGCACTGAATGGTTGATCCCCTTTACTGGTTAGATCACAGAATCATAGAGGAAATTAGACTGGCAGGGATCTCAGGAGGCCATCTCGTCCAAGCACTTCTCAAAACCAAAACAGAGCTGACTTCAAAGTTAGATCAGGTTCCTGACTAGCTGAATTTTGAGTAATCTCCAAGGATGGAGATACCACAACCTCTCTGGGAAACCTGTGCTATTATTTCATCACCTCCTCCTATGAAAGTCTTTTTTGTATCTAACTGGAATTTCCCTTGTTGCACTTTATTTCCCTCAGCCTTCCACTGTTTATCCCTGAGAAGTGTGTGGCTCCATTTTCTCAAAGATGTACCTATAAGGTAGTTGGAGACAGCACAATATCATCCTATAGCTCTCTTTTACTAAGGTTGAACAAACCCAGCTCTCTCGCCTCATATATCATGTGCTCCAGACTCCTAATCATCTTGTCAGCTTTTCTCCAGACTCTCTCCAGTTTGCCAGTGTCTTTCTTCTACTTCAGAGCCCCATGACTGGACACAGTATCCCAGATGAAGTCTTAAGGGCTCAATATAGAGGAATAATCACTTCCCTAGACCTTCTAGGTACTCTCTTGCTAATACAGCTTCTTAGAAGGCAGGGTGTCATAGCTGGAGGAGCATACTGCTGACACATGTTCAACTTGTCTACTAGTTCCTGTTCTGCCAGGCTGTGTTTTATCAAATCAGTCACCAGCCTGTCCTGTTACACGGTCTTACTCTACTCCAGATATAAGACCCTATACTTAGTTTTGTGGAAATTCAAAAGGTTCCTCTCAGGCTACTTCTATAGCTTGTCAAAGTCCTTCTCAGTAGCAGCCCTGCCCTCCAATATATATCCCCTACCCCTCACCCATGTATTTGCTAGGAGTGTCTTCTGTTCTGTCGTCCAGGTTAATAAAGACGCGGAACAGTTTCTGCCCAGGTATTGAGTCCCAAGGAAAGTCGCCAGTAACCAACTATCAGTTAGACTTCTAGTCGCTGACTGTGACTCTCTGAAGCACTGCAGTCTAGCCAAGTCTTCTAGGCTAGTCTAGTCCCACCTTACCCAGTACACACCTCCTCAGTTTGGTTTCAAGACGCTATGAAACACTATTTTGAATCCTTGCTACAGTCTGCATAAACAGGCACTTGTTGACACAATGCTAGCTTTCCTCCAGTCCTTAAGAAGTATCTGAAGACTTATTAAAATCAGTATTACAAGTACAAAGGCCTCCTCTGGCAGGAGACTTTTTTTTTAAAAGAAACCAACCAAAATACTTTTGGATGCAAGTTATCCCTATATGCTTATTTTAATGTATGCATTACAATGGCTTACATCTTCATTAGTTATTGTTGGAGTTGGAAAATATTTGGGCATGACCTTACTGTAGAGTCACCTAATATGCTTTCCCAAAATGAAAATAACAATATTTCTAGAAGACTTCTGCCTATTCTAGAAGACTTCTACCTATTCTGCATGATTATTGGCAGCATATCTTTGCATTCCTAGAAACAGACAAAAACCATTAATAGAAATCCTTTTATTCCTGATATAGTTAAAACTTCTAAAATTGTCTTTAATTCTTCCAAACACGGTTTTCTCCTTATGTCTTTTTACTTTCCTCATAACCTCTCTTCACTGTCTTACCTCTCAGCTCAATCCATTCCTTTCTGCATATTTGATCCCATTGTATTTGTCCCCCCTTATATTTTCAGTTTTGTACGATTGTGTGCATTTTGTTTTCCAGGACCTAGTGTACTATCAAAATAATATCCCTAATAATTACCCCTAACACTCTCCTGTCTAAATTTGTAATTAATTGGCTCATGATTGTTCCCTAATTTTAAGATGTTATGAGGATGCTTTAATACTGGCTGAATGATGACTCCTGTATTACGCTTATACTGAAATCTCCATAAAAGTACAGCTTGCTTTCTTCTCCTTAAGCAGACTAAAGAAGAGAAATAGATGGGCTATTCTTTTAAGCTCCACTGACAGTAGAAGTTCTGTGGAAGGCAGCAATAGTCGCTGTCATGGTTAGATGAAGACAGCTCATGCTAAAGACAAAGGGCTGTAACACAGGGCTGTATGTGATTATTTATATGATCTGGTTCTACTGCCTCCCCTTCTCTCAGGTTTCACAGAAGCAACAGGCTGGATGTGCCTGCAGTCGCGGCCAGCTTTTATCTGCTGTTTATTGGAGGTGGTTGAAGTTCCCTTTCCAGTCATGTGATAGGCATGTAGGTAGTCTGAAGATTAGTGAGGTACTGAAGCACTAACAACTGAAGGTAAGGAATAGAAATGATGTCATCTGAACAGTTCATGCAGACTTCTGCCTGTCTCTATCCAGATTTTCAGTTGAGCTGATGGAAGCCTTCCACTCCCAGCCACCACCTTTCTAAGTTGCTCTTCTGGCATAGGCAGGAGTAGATTATGGGCAATGAATATGTGCCCGTGCTATACAGTCATGGTGCAGTGCCATTCATCACAAAAATTTGCTGTTTCAGAGAAGCACTCAGAAATAACACCAGTCATGCATCAGTTTTCTGTGTTTGCAGTACCTCTGATCATGTAACAGAAAAGAAATAACGCCATATAGCTGGGGACACTGGGGGAAGAAGTATTTAATCTTGACATTTAGGCACGATGCAATCGGAACAGCCATCCAAAAACATTCATTGTCACTTGCTACAGAGCTGTTGGCAGCACAGAGATAGTTACTATTACTTTATATACAAAATGTGGCTCCTTTTTCTTTTGCCTAATGTTCTCCATTGTCCAAAAAACAACGCGCTAACTCTAACCTTCACAGGTTTCAGTAACATCAACTGATTGAATTTAGTTCCTTTCATTATTCTGACTCCTGGAATTAATACTGGCAATTAAATATATAGGCCAAGAAATCTGGCATTCGTAGGATAAACTGCACGAATTAGGAGTACTCACATATGTGAGGACAGGGTCATGATACCATGTGTAAATTCTTTAAGGGCAGCACCTATGTTTTTTAGCTCCATGACACCCAACTGTGACAAAACAGAAATATTGTATTGTAACTAATAAGAATTATTTAGCAGTCTGAGACTTGGACCAGTGCTCTTGGTAAGCAAAGAGCAAAGAAATGAAATTAAATGAATGATAAAAGGCAGTATCTATATCTCTGACCCAGAAAAAGAAAAATGCAAACTAGTGGTTACGAAGGCCAAGGAAGGTAATGAATATAATTAATGGCATCATTAACTGCATGGTAATAATCTACAAGCTATAGCAACATAGCAATCTTCAAGATAAATTCATGATTTGCAATTTCTAGGTATGCAAAATTTCTAATGTGAGTTAGTACAAAAAGATACAGTGTACTTGTTTACCAAATTCAAGGGACAGTCTCCTAAGTTTTAAGGGGCTGTTTTGGAGATAGAACAATTTTAATTTTTTCTGCTTTATCATTAGATCAGGTATACAGTTTATCTTCAGTGATTCACTCCCTGAAATGACCGTGACTCTGACTTAATTTATTGATTCCAAGGAAAGGTTCATGTGAGAAGTCACATAGACTAGCATCATTAGCCTTTAGCCTATTTTCTGTAGACCTGTTTGTGAAGCTTGTCTGGACAATGTTGTTTTTTTTTTTCCTTCAAAATTATCAATACATCCTTACCTTTCAGGTTTGTTTGCCAGGACCCTTTTCTCAAGTCACTCAAGTTTTATCATGTGGTAGATCACTCTTGAAATGTGGCCTCAGTCCATCCGGGCAAACAGCCTTAATTAGCACACATTGTTTCACCACCTCCTACGAGGGAAAAATAAAACAATCAGATAAATACATACTTCAGAAGCAGCTACGACTCTCTTATACTGAGCCTTTCCTAAAGCAGGCATACTTAAGATATGCCAATTATCAAATCTTCTTCAATTCTGAAGTTGCTGGAAACAAAGACGTAGAGTTGGAGCTGCACATCCCGAGATTGCTTTTAGTTTGATAGAAAATGACAGCCACCTGTTTGCATGGTACTAAGTATCACTTGTGGTTAATTCTATAGGAATTTTCTATCTTAGAAGTTCACAGCTAATGTGACAGAAACATATTATTTGGTATTCAGAGAAAATTTAAAACTGGAACAAAAATCCTACTAAGGCTATTTTTCTTTTCTATAGCAGAAAATTTCCCCAATATGTCAAAGCTCTTAGCAAATTTCTGGATTGTAAAGAACAGTTATTTGTCATACTTGTGTTTGATTTTCAGGTTTTACTGATGTTTTAATTGCCCCCAAATATGAACTTGTCTATTTTTTTTGGTGGGGGGAAGAGGTGGGGGGGAAGGGGGGAAATCCCCAAAATGCCAAAACTGTTAAGAAAAACAACAACCTTCAAAACAATATTTTTCACTGAAAGAATCTTTGGATCCAACTGTTTTACTATTTTTAAGGGTTCTTTTTTTTTTATACATTTGTGAATACTGAAACTCAAAGAACCTAGTACATAGTTTGACTTTCAGTCAGGCTATTTTGTGAGAATTCACAGCAGCTTTTCTCTGAGGTATCTTGACACTGCAGAGGTGTGACTGCAGAGGAGAATGGTTTAAGCAAGCACCAAATACATTATTTGAAGACTGTGGATGTCAGAGCAGGATAGCAACTAAAGTATATACCTAAGGTCCCCAATGTGATTGCACAATCTATGGTGAAGTCTGTGCAATCGCCTCTTTCCTGCTGTTTACCCATGGTAGCCAGTTCAAAGCTACTATGTCTATAGACTTGCTTATATTCAGTACATATTCACATTCTGATTTTTATTTTGCTGGATATGTACTCCCATTGGAGTATAATTATTGAATAATTTTATATTTTGCCAATTACTTATATTTTTGCCTTTTAGGGCTTGACTATTCTTGCTACAAAAGATTCGATAAGACCTTTTAGAGGTATTGCACATTGTGTAATTCTTTGGTGGGGGGAGGAATGATAAGAATTAGTCAAAGCAAACATTTTAGGGCTCAGATCAACAGATAATGCTCAATTTCAGACCACACTGACCTGTTCAGCTGAAAGATCACCCTGACACAGAACACATGAAGGAAAACGAATCGCTTCCATGAACCACTATGAATATTTGAATGAATGTGACCCTCAAGCTCCTCCTACCTTTTCCAGTCCTCTTCATTTTCCCATGTAACAAAAAAAAATAAATGGCAGTAACAACCTGTCAGCTAAACATCAAATCAATTTTGTTTGGATGAAACAGAAATTGCTTGCTTTCTTCTAATAGGGATGTGCTCTCTGCACAAGCAGAGTAGTCTGAGTATTTTCTACTTTTAATAAGCTTTCTTTTACATTATGGAAGTGACAATGTAGTTTCTTCAATGAAATATCTAGAAAAGTCACTGTGTACCCTTTTCAGTGGGAATGAATTCAGGTTCTTGGAAATACACACATAGAGGTTACATCTGTGCCCCAGGTGGGCCACACAGGACCTGGGATTATTCTCTACCTCTTCACTCCACTCGTACAATCCAGTTGCACCCTCATCATTAAACTGCCTTACTCCCCAAAACAAGGTGACTGCATCCAAACCGTCACTGTAAAATAGTCCCTGACCCAAGTTAGTCTATAATCCTGCCCAGGAAGTTTCTGAAAGAATGCTTGTTGGCTTATGACAAAACCATGCCAAGGAGTACTCTATATATAAGAATCATCTTACTTTTGCTCAAATCTTACATAAAATAGGCAGACCTCCCACTAGAAAAAAAATCTAGACTTTTCCAAATTCAATGGTAAGTCTGTCACTGACTTCCACAAGGGTAAATTTTCCTCTTTATTTTGAAAATAACGTATGTCCAAATTTCATAAAATATTATCTAAAAATTTTGCCTTGAGATCACTTCTTAATATTAAAACATGGTAGAAGCAGTGAAGTATTCCTTCTGTTTGTGTCTTGTTTTTAATTGACAAAGTTCTATCCATAGATAATGGAGCTTGATGCATGACTAAATAGGTAGCATTTTATGAAGATTGTCAGGGGTCAATTGTGACTTACACATTGCAAATCTACTAAGAATTTAGCAACTTGCTTCACAAATACTAACTTTTGATTAAACTCAAACTAGAAAAAGAGCATTAGAGCTGAACTTATTTTTTATCTTAACTTAGTTAAATCATTTATTCACTTTTTAACCTACAAGAACTGTTTGAAGCATAAACTTCAGTTTCACAGTGGCGTTCTTTGGGAAATAAGATATTCAGGAAAGATTCAGATTATGGTACCTACATAGAATCATCAAATTGTTTTCGTTGGAACAGACTTTTAAGATTACCAAATCCAACTGTTAATGTAACACTACCAAGTTACCACTAAACCATGTCCCTCAGCACTACATCTACACATCTTCTTAATATCTCCAAGGGTGGTGACTCAACCACTTCCCTGGGCAGCTTGTTCTGATGCTTGATAACCCTTTTGGTGAAGAAATTTTTCCTGATATCCAATCTAAACTCCCCTGGTGTAACTTGAGGCCTATGAATAAGATTCTCATTAAATATAAAATAGTTGAGATTTGTGGTTTTAAATGAAGGTTCCATAAGAACATTGTAATGTTACATTCATCCTCAAAAATGGAAAATGTCACTGCAGTTATCAACAATAATTTGAAGGAGTTAGACCTAAAAATCTCCACTTGTAATAAACACAGTTCTGCTTTTCCTACACAGATTAAGTATCATTAATTTGTGTGCTAATTTACAAATGCATTGACCAAGGGAAAAATATAACATAGCTTCTATTATCTGGGAGCTTTTAATAAAGTTGATAATATATTGCAATCAACCACAGAAAGGAGAGTTTCCTTCTCACAAACCTCATCTAAAATCCAGACAAAAAAGGTATACTAAAAATATAAATACTATCATATTTTTTCTCCAATGGAGGTGTGTTTTGTAATGGTGTTATAAAAGTGTGAGTTTGCTTTAATTGATAAGTAATTGCAATTATAAATTTAATTTTATATTCTTTATTTGCTGTGTTTTAAAGAAAAAAGAATTTCGTTGTTCCATACATGCAAATATCAAGTAGGGTAAAGAAATTTTATTTCTCATCAAAAAACTTTGTATCTGAACATTTCAACAAGGACAGCAGAAAGAACAAAAAAATCCTCAAACCAACTAAATTTAACATGAAGCCTGTAAACTAAGAGCTAAAACATGTAAGACGGCTGGTGAAAGCAATAGACTAAATTTGATGGATCAGGAGATCCCTTTCTATGACACGCCCCTATTTTCAAAAACCTTCAGGTTTTACGCTAATTATCAGTACTGTATTTTCTCCATACAAAAAGAAAGAAAAAATATCTCTATAAAGTAGAAATGTAATCTGTATGTGAGGTTTCTTTTATTGACCTCATATTTACCTCTGTATGTTGTAGACAAAGCAGGAGCAATCTTAGCAGGTCATCATCATTTATTACTCAAGAGCATACAGGTTATCTTAAACGCTGGTCTCACCATGTTAAGTATTTCGAGGTAAGATCATGCATTACATAAAACATCAGTACAAGCGCTTTGGTAATATATATGTTCAGCAGTATGTGGGAATTAAAGAGTTAATTTCATTTTGTGCACACATGGGTTGTACATGAGCTGTGCATAACTGCCCCTTTGAAATGCGCTCATTTTGAAGATGGCTGGCTGTTCCTGTGTTTGGAATCTATACTTAACATACAAGTGAAACACTTTGTTAACAACATCCAGTAATGCCTTACGACCTCTTAGTTTAGAACGTTTCCTGTTACTGTATAAAGAAATCTATATAGGAAAAAAATATTGTTATAAGAATTTGTATGGAAATCCATAGGGTAATATTTGGAACCATGTTTATTCAGCCTTTTTAGCCACTGGTTTAGATATTGTTGTTTTGAAACCAAAGTACGATGCACTGGTAAACCTCACAGCACATCTGTGTAGAGCGTAAGGGGACTAGGTTTTGCACTAAGGCAGTTAAGCTGGTACCAAAAATCTGCTATGTACAAGGCCTGAATGTGTTTTACATGGCTTAGACTGCAAGTAAAAGTGAAGTATATGAAGCAGAAATCTTCACCTGCCCAGAAATACCACTTTACATGACAGAGAAGGGAAAACTTAAGAGCAGACTGAATGCTGGGAAATGAGCTTAGCACAAAGTCTGGATCGGGAGGTGCGACTTACATAATTTCCTGATTGTGGCCAAGCTCTGGGTCCAGTGGGCGTGAATTTCATATGAGAAATCATGCTACTGAGTACGTTCTATCTTTCAGTTGTGGTACTGTCATCTTTGGAGTCTTGATCCTACAATCAAATTCACAGATGAAAAATTCAATGAAATGCTGACAGGCACATGAATGCACTTGTGCAAGTCTGACTGTGCAAGTAGATCCTTAAAGTGAAAGCTATCTAGGTGTCATTTTTGATTTAGGGGACTTGAAAATCAAAGCCAATCTGCAGCACAAACAATGAAAAGCCAAATAGATACTGAAAATCTTTCTGTTTTTTAGTTTCCACACAGTATTAGTAACACATGTAATACTTTTCTTGTTGCTTAAATATATTGAGTGAAACCCTTGCCCCAGTGAATTCAATGGGAGTTTTGCCATTGACTTCAATAAGGACAAAGTTTTCTCCCAGTGCTGGTGTGATTTTCAGCCTGTCTTTACCCTTTTAATACATGTGATGACAAAATCCTGTACTTCAATTCCAAGGAAGGATCAGCACCTTGTAGCAATTAAAATTGCTGTAGTATATCATACTTTTCCAGTATATTGTCTGAAAGACCATAGCCCAGAAATATTTTTGCTTTATGCTGTATAGATAGCTAAAATTTACCTGAAAAAAGTAGTTTTGAGATATTTTAACTTAAAATCTATTTCTAAACACATCTGTCAGTGGATGAAATTATGTATGCAGATATTTCAGTACACAGCAAACTTCCTCTACCTATCTTAAGGTAGGATTTGGTCATTCATTAGAAACAGAATGAGTGCTAAAGGCCACACACATACATATGAACATCTGAGAGTGCTAGTATGAAAGGACAGGTTGTGCTGAAAGTATGAAAAGCAAGCATATGTTGTAATGAACATTGCTATTGTTTGCACTGCGATTTGAAATTTCATACAAATGGCCAATGACAAATGCCAGAAGAGTTTTAAAGAACTCACTCTGTTTGTAAACAGAGACAAGATGTAAAATATTTAACAAGATGGATATAATGATTAACACTGAAGTCTAACATTGTAAGGCTTTTAAGAAAAAACAAACAAACATGGGACTAGATTAAACCATGGACGTCAGCTTCAGAAAGATGCTGAGCACTGCTACAGTGGTGTTCAACATTCTTAAATAAAAAGGCCTTTTACAGATTATAAACCTGAACTATGAAATGGAGAAACTTAAGCAACCACAGCCTTTTTCTTTTCTGACATATGATTTTACATTTAAATGAAAATTGTGGATAGATATTCCAGGTGAGACTATGTTCCTTAAGCATTATGCATCCAGTGGACACATGCATAGACAGTGTCTGAGCAAAAAAAAAAATTCTTTTGTGGAGAGTGTGGGAAGTTTGATTTCTACTTGAACGTGTAAAATTCACAAACAGGTTTGCTAAGATTCTAATTGAGTACGAATGAAGACCACACAAGTGCCGTCAGATCTGAGTAATCCAAAACGCGTACCTCTGCAGACACCTATGGTGTTCATTAAACTCTGCAAGAGGCTGTGGCTCTTTCTTCACATACAGCTTGTAGGGTGGGAGCCAGAACTTAGTTAATCAATATGGACCATAGAAACGAATAATGTTAAAAACCTATTAGAACAGTCAGTTTGTCTCTTCAGAGACAACTAGATGATTTAACAGCTCTTTTTCCGCCTCTTAGTTCCTGTGATTTCATGACACCCAATTCAATCAGCTCACCCACCATCAGTACATGCAATAGTACGTACATACATATTAGCTCACCCACATACATCAGTACATGCAACACACCACTCATCAGAAATATTATTCAATATTTTAACAACAGAATTGCCATTGCATATACAACTTCCTTTTCCCCCTCAGAATAAAATAATCTCAGAACAAAAAAAAACACACCAAAACCAACAAACTTTTTGATCTATACATCTTTAGAAATATAGAATTTGCTATGCAAAATGGAACTATTTGATCTAAAGAATTGAAATTATTAAAGTTCTCTTCTGAAGATGGTTACCCCTTTTCCTGTATAGTCATTCAACCTCTCCATTAGCCTTACTCTTCCACCGCCATGCTAAAGAACTGGGAATTTACCCATGGAGTGTTGTCTAGCTTCCCTCTGGGTGCTTTTACATTAGTTTTAGTTTAGAACAGGAGGTGAATCTCCCTAGCATTCCTATTTACCCTGCTTTGATCAGCACTGCAGACCTATTCCACAGTGCACAAACAAAATCTTTGGAAAATGCTTTTCAAATGCTAGCGGACATCCCATCCACGTGACTATGCCAGAGCTAGTCTTAAATAATCGTCCCTCCCTTAAAACCTGTTGACTTGGATATTGGGTCACCAGCACCAATCATTTAACTTTACAGATCTACTCAGATTGTGCAACAGGAATTGCTAATGTAGATGGAGCCTGACGTTCTCTCATCCCATGCAGCAGATACAGGTACCCAGGGTAAAACTGCAGAGCAGGATCTTCTTATGCACAGCTCTGCATTATGGGCCTAATTGACATGTAAGATGACATAGTGGCGTGACCTTACCACAGAGCACCATAGAAATTGCACAGCAGAGAAACTCAACCTTACCACTAATACTGGGTCTGTAGCTGCACAGCTGTACTGGTATGGTGTAGTCCGTATGGCAAAACACATCTATTTTGGGAGGTCCCTACTAACAGAAATTCTACCTTCTCCTTTGTCCCACTGTTTAATAGGTCTCAATTCATTCTCTCACCTGTAAAACAGGCATATTTTCTAATATAATAGGCATATGTGCTCTCTGCTCTGACACTTAGTGGCACTGAAATATTCAATGTGTATTTTAGCAAGCAACAATAACTATTGTCTACCGCTGAAAGTATTTTGTAAAAGTTGTTTCTACCCTCTGGTTTTTTATATGTAAACTGCCGAGTTAATGACTAATTTCATATAAGTGATGATATTGACATAATTTAAAAAAACATAGTCATGGTAAGACTGATATATGATCTCATAAAATATGTAAAATCAAATTTTGACTGCGTATTGAATAAATAGGTACTGTAAATATATTGAAAATATGTCAAGAGTTATTTCAGGTTACCTGAAAACACTTAAAGTGGTTTCAGATGGTGTGGTTAATGCGATGACCCTTCTAGTGAAACTCCACAGCACATGAACCCTCATATTTCATTACAGGTCAGACTGCATTAATCGCTCCTGTGCTCCTTTCTACTGAAGTAACTCAAGCGTATTTCCAAGCATACAGCTAAACTTGTGGTTGTTCCTGCCACCTAGTGGCTATCGCTCAAGTTAACAGAAACTAAGAATGCATTAAGGACCCACTTTCAAAGACAAAAATAGGAAAAAGTGCACAAACTTTTGTTTTGAGATGACTATTTTGAGTCCCACTGATTTCCATGTTTCTTGACTACTACAAAAAACAGCACACCTTTTGGACTGACTTCAGATTAAAAAAAAAAAAAAAAAAA